>APFE030038612.1:183593-207245 GCA_000404065.3 Pinus taeda
CAGTGGTACACCATGTAGATCAAAATATTGCTCCATCTGAAGTATCCAATTTACCGGATCCTTGCCATCAAACTTCCTCATCTTGCTTTTTCTTGATTTTAGGAGCTCAATCTTGAAACTACTATAACTCTGTACTTTCAGATCTTTAAGTTCTGAAATTGCGACCTGTAGTAGCCTTTTACGTCCTCTTTCCAATGCCACCAGTCTGATCCAAATTGGATTCTCCAAGAAGGAGTTATGCACAATCTCCCAAGATGACCTGATTATAGACTAGTTCAGTAGAGCGAACTTGTACGATGTGCCACATGTCCCTGTTTCGACCCTTGGCTCTAAAAAAGATATACAAGAAACTACATAATTTTTTAATTAATAAATTTATAAAACAAAAACAAAAACAAAAATTACTTTAAAGGTAAATTTCAACAAAGGTCGTTGAGATTCGTTCACTGTCATTGAGGGGTCGCAGGGATTAGGTTTTTTTTTTTTTTCTTTCTTTTTCCTCTTTTGCAATATTTGTATTTCTCTATTTCTATCTGGAGCAGAATATGGAAGTGGATGTTTCTTAATGGCTTGGCAGAAAGTTTTTCGCATGATTGATGGATTTATCTCACAATAGGGATTTTTTGAACTCTGATTATTGCATGTCTATTCTTCTGGTTTTTTCTCATGGTTTTGATTATTGGATGTCTGTGCCTCTGGTCCATGACTTTCAGTACGCTGAATTTTCATATGTTGAATAAAGTGTAGTGTCTTAGTATTTTCTCTATAAAATCCTTTTAACTTTGTTTATCCGAAGTTTCTTTTGATTAGTCTCTTTATCCCAAATCTAAAAATATGTAACTTCTCTTTTTAGAATGGGGAATATCTGTTTTTTTAAATAAAAAGTACCATAAGGATGACTTTTAATTTCCAGCATTGTTCTAGATGGCTAGTCACACTTTGTTGGGCTCTCTAATTCACTGAAAAAATTACAGAGGAGAAGATGGCAAACATCCATAAAATTATGTAAAAGAATTATCTACAAAAGTTTTTTTTAGAAATAAACAATTTAGTTTATGTATAAATGATTTTTTTCGAATTTTTTTAGTGTGATTTTCTGTAGATTTTTCTGGTCTAATTTTTCTAAAATCTAGCAAAATATTCCAGAGTGCTAAATCTATATATACAATAAAAAACTAATTTAAATAATACAAATCAAAATTTTGCCACAAATTTTTCCACCAAATTTTAATTGATAACATCAATTAAACAAATTACACGAAAAACGACTTGATTCTTTACCATGTGTTTCCAAAGCACTCCACATACATACATTCATTCATATAACTCGGCGACATCAATTGAACCAATTACATGATCATTTAACTAGAAGAGCAATCATTTAACTGTTTTTTTAAAACAAAAATTCTAGAAACCTATTTTGAAATAAACCACATTTATTAACATAATAATTGAAATTTTATTATTTACGCTCGTTGAACGAAGGGCTTTAATCGCGACTTATTAGTATTTTTTTAAATGTTTTGAAATTCGCGACTTGATTTGAGTGGCAGTGTATGTAGAGAGTTTGTGTTGTGAATGAAAACGTACAAACCATCATCATAAAACTGACAGCTTTGATTTTTTGTGAATGAAAACTACAAGCCATCGTCATAAATCGGACCGCTTTCAATTTTCATCAAAAATCTGATCGCAAGTGGCTTGGCAATTGGATTGGTAATGGGTATTAAATGAGTGGGGTTTTATTGGTTCATTTTTAGATAATTGAGGTGTTAAAATTCAATAGTCGGGATAAAGTTCGCTAAAATAGTCCTATGAATATCTGGCAAATGTATCTGTTTCATTATATATATCTTATATAATATATCATGCTTTTTCTTTTTGAAAAAAAAAATTAATAGCGGGAATTATAGGCATATATAGTACTCTATTTAATATCCATCTTACCCTTTTTATTTTTTAAAAAATTAACAAATATAATTTAAATGAATACATAGATTTCAATTATAATTCATTGTTTTTAGAAAAAAATAAATTATTTTTTATAAAATCAAAACATTTAAATATGGATTTTGAGTCAATTTTTAGTTTTTTTGGGGAAAAGGGTCCAAAACTTTTTGAAACTCATTTAAAGCTTCAAATGATTATTCTTTAGTCAAAAATTTGTCAACAAAGTTCATAATACACTTAGAGCTTTCCAACTGAAAAATCACCTTAATAGGAGTTTTTTGAGAAAGTTAATTTATATTGTTGACCAAAGTGATATTAAATAGATGTTAGGTCAATTCTCGTTAGTTACAATGTGGAGCTAGTCACACCTTGACCACCCTGATACTAAGTAAATGCTATACTAACTAGCATCACTGAGAATATGGAGTTACTCACATGTGGAGTTTCAAAAAGGTATTAAAGAGTTTAAAACCTTCACATTGATTAGGTATTGAGACATGTAAAAACTCTTAGCTTAACCCTAAATTATTATCATATGATGTTAAAAATTGAGTTAAATTGCGTTAAATACTAGGTTTATAGGAAACAACTTTGAAGGATAAGAAGGAAGTAGAAGATCATCTTAATGTAACAACCATTTAAAACATACATTATCCATGGAAACTCCATAGTGGTAGTGTTTTCTTTATATTTTCACTTATACACATGTGAAAAGAGTAGATCATATGCCTCTCCCCCAACTTGGATTTTTTATATTGGATTTTTTTCAAAGTACATCTTATGTTCATGTTCTTTATACGTATGATAAGTTATGCAACATTAATTATGTGAATGAAATAAACATGTCATATCTCTCTCTCTCTCTCTCACACACATATATTCGAACTAGGTGTTATCCCTAATGTTGGATGGAAGAGCGATCTCTCTACTTGTGGGATGCTATGATGCTATGATATGTTGTTATTCTCTCCTCAACTTTTAACTTTCTTGTCATATTCAATAGTCTCTTTGAAGTCCTAAATTCCTCATATAAATTATAAAAATATGTCTTCACGAAGAATATGTGTGTGTGTGTGTGTTTACTATTACTAGAAAGACTAAATATTATCTTTTTATTTTAGTCTAAGCCTAGGCAAGGGCTAGCCCCAATGTTGGATGGAAAAAATGATCTCCCTACTAATGCGATGTTATGATGTTATAGGTAGATCGTTTTTCTATTCAACATTGGAACTAGATGTATTTTGGGTAGTTGGGATAAATGTTATTATTCTCTTCCTAGATTTTATCTTTATTGTCATACCTAAAAGTTCTAATTCCTTATATAAAATATAAAAAAGTAATATATATATATATATATATATATATATATATATAATATATTATATATATATATATATATATATATATTCCTTAACCTGAGTGGTAGGTGAGAAATTAAATACAAAAAATGGAATTAAATATTAAAATATTGAAGAAAATAATTAAGATAATTTAAATTAGGGAAACAAATAAATTTATATTATTTTTATTTTAAAAAAATCAATCAATACTACTACATTATTATTAATTTTGTATTTTGTATTTTAAACTGTATATAAAAATCTACATAGTAACAAGGGCTTACCATATGAAAATCAAATCTTTTTACTTTTAATTTAAAATTAAAATTAGATTATTATTAATAAATTATTTACCAGATATAAACTCAAGGTAGAAAATAATACTATAACAATTTATAGTCTATAATCCAAACACATTTCATCAATAGAAAATAACAAGATAGAAAAAAATACAACTAACAAAAAGAATAGAGACTAGTGGAAGATGATTTTTGCTGGAGAGCAATATCTAGAGTTACCTTCTCCGTTGTTGATGTTTGCAATGGAGATTCTTAAATTTTAAATAGGATTTGTTACAATGTCATGGGCTAATACTTGGCTTATTAATACTAGATGCCCCAAAAAACCCATAACTCACTTGTTTATATGTCATTTTTTAATTAATCAATTTAATTAAAAGGCAAAAAATAACAGATAATTATTTTGGAGATAAATCTCATGATTTGATTTGTGTAATTGTTATCAATATTCTAGAATATTCCTTGGAGGTTAAATCATTCCACCTAACACAACCATATAAATTAAGCGGTTGGTAAATTCCGATAGACATTAATCTATAATAGGTAGCAAAAAACTTATTACATGACACATCTCACATTGCTAAAATTAAAAAATCATAAAACTAATTAAATTATAACTTTATTATTATACAACTTGAGTGGCCTAATGGTTAAGAGCATGTGTTTCCTAGTAAGAGGTCACAACCACAGGGGGGTAGAGTATGTATGCCTTCGAAGACTTTAGCAGTTAAGGGAGGTGCATCCCTTGTCCCATAAACAAGGGACTCTCATACACCAGTTTGGTCTCTGGACGTGATGTTAAAATCAAATATACTATTACTAACAATTACACCAGATGTTGCAAATGAAACACCGTAAGGAATAAATTAGATAAGAATAACATGAGCTTGAACACCTACTAATTATACACCTTAAATGCCCACTATGTTGCAAGAATGAAACCTTGAAGCACTTGTTTTAGTTTTGAAAATATGCTCATTTTAAGGTTAGCCCCTCCATGCTCTCATCTAATATTCACTCAAATATTTCTGTATTGGGAGATTCTCTCCCCTCGGCCATTTATTTTCACACAACACAGCCCTAGATTAGAATTGGTATCTTATATCTTTGGAACACAACAAACATATGTGTATCAAGTGATTTTTAGCATATTGTTGATGTACTTAACAAGAAGGGTCTCTCATTTGTGCAGATTTGACTCTGCATATCCAAGCAAAAATATGGAGGGGGCGATGGAAAGAATCCACTTACATGAGTTAATGGACTACTAGATAATGCACAATAAACAAAGTGCCACCTCAAGGATATTCTCTAGCACACTACACACTCTCAGCCTTCAAGCAACAACATTAACATAAGGAAGTCAAGTTGTAAGAGCGTGTCAAGAGAAGCAATGGCATTGACCCGCAACAAGAACCCTAAAGTGGTTTCTCACTTCGACAAATTTCCTACTATTCCTATATCCATCATGATTAACCCACACATGACAATTATGGATAGCTGATACTAAGCCCACAAATGAAGGTTTGGGGCCTCCTCCCAAGGATGAAGACTCTCCTCCTTGAGTGGGTTTAATTCTTGTAACATCATGTTCTATCTAATGAGTTTGACCATCTGCATCAGTTGAGAATATATGACTCTTATGCATTAGGATTGTTATATTTCTTCTTATTAACCTTGCGAAAACCCCACTGTGTTTCTAATCTAAGAGAAAGTGGAGTCATATCCAGTATAAGAAGTTCCCTTACATTAGCCCACAAAATTCCACTTTGGATGGCAGCACCCATTGTTATAGCCTCATCTGGATTAACACATTTACTTGGCATATTTCCAAAAATCTGAACAACAATCTCTTGAACCCTTGGCACCCGGTACATTCCTCCCATAAGAATAACTTCATCCAATTCCAATGTCGTAATCCCTGCTTTTTTTTACAACTCTTGGAAGGGATCCTTGTTCTCTCGATTACGTGATTTTCTAAGATTTCAAACTTCAAATGAGTTAATGTAACATTCAAATGCTTTATACTAGATGCATCTTCCATCATAAATGGTAGATTAATCTATCTAAGAAGAATATGACAACTCCACCTTCGGTTTCTCTGCAGCCTCTTGAAGCCTTTGTAAGGCTAGCTTATCTTAGGATAAGTCATTTTTTGTCTTTTTGAACTCAACAACTAAATACTAAAGGAGAGCATTATCAAAATCCTTAGCTGCCAAAAATGTATCACCATTTGTGGCCTTGACCTGCAAAAAAAAGCTAACAAGGTTACGATAATTTGTGTGAAAAAGCAGAGAAGGAGAGAAAATAAATAATCAATGTAAAATAACCTAACATGTCAAGGGAAGGAACATGCCTTGAATACACCATTGGATATTTCAAGCATTGTTACATCGAAAGTACCAGCACTAAGATTAAGCACAACAACTAGGCCCTCCTTCTCATTCATGCCATAAGAAAGCATTGTTAGAGTAGGCTTATTGCTAATTCTTTTTACATCCAATCTTGTAATTTTACCAACATATTTCATTGCTTAGCACTAAGCATCACTAAAATAGGAAGACATAGTAATGACTGCATTTTAGACAATATTTCCAAGGTAAACCTCGACAATTTTTTTCCTAGGTCAAGAAAAACTAGGTGTAGAGATGAATGTAGACTAATGCACAATGAAAATTTGAAGAGCTACAGTGAAAACAAATGGAAAAAATAGAACACACGTGTCTTCTATGTGATGAACAATCCTTTTCATAAAATAGTTATCTAGTTATTTGACTAGTGTGCACTTATTGCCTTCGCATTGAAACTGTATGCTGCACTATATGATGTCCGTGTTGATCCATACTATTGTACTTATGCTTTTCCATATGAATGTTTCGCTACCTCACTTTCTAATCATAGGCCACCCACGACCATACTTAGACTTTTCAATGTTCATGGTTGCGACGTACTTTAAAATTCCTATTCAAAAGATTATTCAGTAAATAAATCCCAACATTTGTATATATGTGATGATATAGAATAAGCTATCAAGATTAGCATGTATCTCGCTAAATAGTACAAATGCCTTTGCCCAACAGGGAAAAAATACTTCAATCATGATTATTACTCTATCTTAATATTGATAATCTGTTACAATCATTCACATGATATGTACAAATGCCCATCCAATACAAAACAAAATCCTAATGTCTTATACCAGTACCAAAATAGATAGTAGCTTAAGATTCACATGATACATGCAAATATATGATTCCATTCTCCATCTTGGTATCAATCATTATTTACGATCAAATATAGTTTGTACACTTTGTAAAGTTAAAAAAACAAATCCATTGTTGCCCTACCAGTAGCTTACAGGTAGTTAGAACATTTTTGGGATGTACCCGTTGCATCCATGAGGAATAAAGATGAACCAAAAAGGGGAAGTTAGCAACTACATAATAACATATAATTAACGCTTTACTATGACCCAATTTAGATACATATAAAGATTTGTCGTGTCCAATTCTAGTCATCTATCCCTAAAACTTTTTTGAATGTTACAATGATCTTTTTCAGTCAATGACATGAAACAATTTCATTACAATATCATGGGTAGCATACCTTAGAACCAAAATCACATGTAGAACACATAAAGCATAACTAAAACATATGTTCTTTTGGATGTAAGGGAATGGCATAAAATCCATGGGTTCCCTAAAAATTCCCACTATAGTCTTATTAAATTGATGATAGAAACCCCAACAAAGGAACCAAATTGAAAACTCAAAGAAAGATTTTTGAAGCAACCACCCATTGAAGAAGCAGATTATTAAAACATTATGCATTAGTTAGAAAGTCGATGAAATAATATTTTGTTTAGTGATTCAACAATGGCCCATTAAATTTGACATCCCTACTAGATTTCATCAACATAACAAGTCACCCATCATTGAATTGGATTCATATCAATTAAGTCATATCACAAAAACCTAGCTTTGATTCAGTATCTTCATATTAGTCAAGTCATGTTAGTATGACTAATTTTTATTGGATGGTTTAAATTGATAACAAATTTAACTAACCATTTGGAATTTACATAAAAGAGAATCTCCATAAATTTCAATCAAACATACTAAACAATCTTCTTCATGGGACCTTATTATTGTGGATAGGGTGACAACAAAAAAAAATGAACCAGCTGATCAACATGCCTAAAGCAAATACAATGAAGAATTCAAGCATTCTTTCCAAGTAGATGCACTCATTTGATAAAAAACATAGATAATACACAAGAAGTTCAAGTATAAGCCATGTTTAACAAAGTGAAACTAAATAGTTAGTTTCCCAGAAAAATGGAAGTCCTAATCTATATTAAGGTTACAATTCTATATAAGCAGTACTACCCATTTGGAGAATGTGTCAAACATTAGCCAGTATAATAAATATATCTTGCAATTACAGACATCACAGATTATCAATTCATGTATCCTCTAAAATATACAAAGTTGAAACCACATCAAAATTTCCTTCTCATTCCTCACTGAATATAAGCATTCTACTCCATACATTCAAAACAATACAAAATTATCCAATCCACTGGGTTGCGATAGCCTGTGCTTAGCCTATAGCGCATGAAAAACATAAACACAAAGCTTCACTAGAGAAGCAGAATAAGTTGTCTGAATTTCATATCTAGGAAGTGGTACTATAAATACATATGTTGAATAAGATCCCAATGGTTCTATTAGTACATGTGACGATTAAGCTTAAATCACATTTTGGATAACCTGCTAAAATTCCTCAGGCTACCAAAATCATTTGTAATTACACCATCACAACGAGCAACTAATTCAGATAATGAGTATTACAATCAATCCAATGTTCTGGAAAAAGGATTGGCTTTTACAATCTTTGATATCCAAGAGGAAGGGATGAGATTGAGTTATTGAAAGCACCTTGCCAATTTTATTAGATGCTCATTCTTGAGGATAGTGACAAGATCCATAGCTTGAACCAAAACAACACATGATCTAACTAGTCAGACCCTCATTTTAATAGTTTATATTGAAAATTTTAGTGACCTACACGCAGGTATCTTCATGGTGATTTTAGTTTTAAAAATTGAACTATACATTATGAGAGTGATTATAGTGCATAAATTGGAATATAGAAGAATAATTCCATGTCCAATTCCCAACATATGGAAATTTAATGTATGGAATCATATTAAATATGAGGCACAAAAACAAATAATGCATCATACTTTTCAAGTAGCCAAAAAAAAGGAAAAATTAAAGGAAGACATTCCCTAAAGATAAAATGAGTGGAATAATCCTTACTTGGATTAGTAAATGTGACCATACTGGTCCCTTTGAAATCACAATTCTAGTAGTATTTACTGTGAATCTGATAGTAACTATTCATTGTATACGAAGCATGGGCATGAACAATATTTGTATTATAGTAAGGTCCACCTTGACGAATTGAAGCATGACTTTCACTACCCATCCCACAAGAAAAATCAAAAGACTCTTGAAGAAGAGATGGATCAGAACTTGGTTTGGAAATGCAATAAAAAACACTGCCAAGGCCTCCCCTTGAACCTTTTGGTGGTCTTCAGAATAAATAAATCATGTTAGGTGGTGGGCTTGCAGGAGGAAAATATGGTGGAGGAGGAGATGCACACCAACCACAACTCAAATCTACATCATATAATTTTGAACCATCCAGGTTTAGCAGCCCAAAGTTCCTCTCAGTGGTTGGCCCTAGTTTATGGTTCTCATTAAAAAGTGCAAAAATAAAGGTATCTATGACTCTATAGGCCTCATTAGAGTTCCTTCATTAGAAGTAACATGTTTGATGACTCTGGTGTTATAATTTCTAGCATTCTTAGGATTCAATCCTATATCATCTGGGTCTCCTTTGGAAGGCCAACCAGTCTCAGAGACAGTTACAGGGATAGTGTCATTGTGAACCAAAGCAACCATAACAGAGTAAATGGAATGAATTTGAGCATCTAACATATTGTTATAGGTGAACCCTTTTGGATTTCAAACCCTTAGAGACTACCCAAACATCACATAGTCCATTGGAACTTCTTTGGGATTGTCTTTGTTTGCAAAATAAGGATATGAATTCAACATTAATAGAACACCTGTATCATCCAAGAATTCGAGGGGAGGATTCATAATTGGTAGCAAACTAGTAGCAAATGTGGAGGCCAAAGGAGGAAAGGAACTTGAAAGAATAGCCATATGGTGTGGAGTAGATACCTTAATATTGTCATCAAAGCCTAAAGAAACCAAACTAGAATGGATGTTCTGTATTGCAAGCACTAGTTCAGAGTCTAATGACCCATAACTATTTGTAAGGACCTCATTCCCTACGGTTATCATAAATATTAAGGTTGAAGGGTAGTAAGGAGAAATCCTCTAAGCCACCCAAGCTTGGCTTGTAGTTGGAATTTCACTTATCCTATGGACTTTCTCATTCTCAAGACCCACAACAACTGCAATGCTTGTGTTGGAAAATGCTTACAGTATAGAGGAATATGAGTTGTAGATCTTGACTCTATTGAAAATGATGTTTCCAAGAGATGTTTCCAAGCATCTTGGCTACCTGCTTCGGTGATGAAAATTTATTCCTTTTTGTTCCATAGTTTACACCAATTCCAGGGTTTGGTTGTGATGATTCCTCCGACTCATTTTCCTCTGCAATGTGCAATACCAAAAAACATACAACCATAACCCACATTAACACAATTTTTGGCCTTAATGGATGTAGGAACCCTTCAATTTTCAAAAACCCACATTAAAACAACATGCAGTCGCTAATGCTTCAAAACACAAAGTCTGTATATATATTCAATGGATAATGAAGTTCTTAGATTGATTTCTTACTTATTGAAACCAAAAGAATCGAAATATAAACAACAACTAGTAGAGTTTTATATGAATGCATTCTCTGACAATCCATCTTGAACAAAGCTACAATCTTCATACCTTCAATGCACCTTTAGACTACTACCCTTATTGACTTAAAATGATCAATTCTTGATATATTTGTGCATTACACCATACCAACTTCTTTTTCTAAAATTTGCTTTTAAATCCGAGACCAAGGTATTGTCTAATCCACCCCATACTATTACAAATATTCTAAAACCTTTAAGAAAAATTAAATCCCTACTTAATAAATATTAATATTTAAATTGAAATTTTTAAAACTCCATTATAAAATTAAAAACAATCGTATCAATAAAATTATTAATAATTAAATTACAATTTGAAAAACCACGTTGTACTGGTCACATCACCTGAGAAAAGGCTTCAATTTATATATATCTCACCAAACGCTCGCTTCGTCGTCTTCCCCATCTCGAAACAAGTCTGCGACGCACTACATCCTGCTCTGCTGATCTTCGATTGTGTGCTTGCGTAGTAGTTATTCATTGATTCTTGATACCTTTGTTTTCATGGTTGCTCTGAATATGAAGGTCACCAGAAAGCCAGCTGTCCTCGTCGCTCCTTCCCTGCCTACTCCTAAAGGGTTGCTATACCTTTCCAATCTAGATGATCAACTGTCTTTAAGATTTCATATTCCCGTCGTCCAATTCTATCGCTTCAATTCGTCGAAAAAAAGTGAGGATACCGCCAAAGTTATCAGAGAAGCGCTGGTGAAGGTTTTGGTATTTTACTATCCTTTTGCTGGAAGATTGAGAGAAGCGCGAAGGCGTGTTGTTTGTAGAAGCTGATGCCGATGTTCCCATGGAGGAATTCAGAGACCTGCACCCGCCCTCCCCTACTTGGCTGATCTGCTGCATGATGTGCCGGACTGAGAAACTATTACCAATTCTCCCCTTCTTCTCATTCAGGTTAATTCACTCATGCTTTGATGAACTCAATTCATATTCCAGTCGCAATTCTGTTTGCTTAACATGTTTCTTATCAGGATATTTCAGGTAACGCAGTTGAGATGCGGAGGGTTCATATTCGCCCTTCGTTTGAATCACACCATGAGCGACGCGCTTGGCCTCGTTTAGTTCTTGAAAGCTCTCGGCGAAATGGCGAGGGAAGCTGCGAGGCCTTCGGTTCATCCAGTCTGGGAAAGAGAAATCCTCTGACCCCGGACGAATCCCACAGTTAAATTTCCCCACTACGAATATGATCAAATCGAATACAAAGACGGGCAGATGGCAAACGTGAAGGAGATGAGGCAAAGTTCATTCTTCTGTCGGGCCGAAGGAGATGAGTCGCTGAAGAGACAAGCAGCAGGGCAGGGCAAGTGCCCGACCTTTGAAGCTCTGTCGGCGCGTTTGTGGCGTTCGAGAACAAGAGCTCTTCAACTGCCCGACTTCCCGAAAACTTCTATGCCAATATGATCATTTTGCCGTGCGCAGAAGAGCTGGAAATTTTTTTCCAAATCACATTTACATTAGGTATATATACAAATCACATTTACATTAGGTATATATACAACTAAATGAATATCACATTTTTATAAATTTAAATTACAAATTGTTTAGTGTAATGCATACATAGTGTTGGTTAATTTGGCATGGTTGTTAATATGATGTTAGAATTTTGGCTTTTTTGTTAATTTGGCATGGTTGTTAATATGATGTTAGAATTTTGGCTTTTTTGGCTGAATTATTAAGCCATTGACTATTTCATAACTTGCAATCAATGTTTTAACTATGTTTTGAAAATATTTAAACAAACAATATTTATTAATGCTTTATCAGTTTTTCTAAAAGTTATGTCTAATAACTTTGCAAAATATGGAGAAAAATATTTTTTTGGGGTTTCTTTTGGCTTAATCATTCAACCATTACCATCTTATAATTTGTAGTTGATGTTTTAAATATGTTTTGAAAAATATTTAAAGAACAATATTTATTAATGCTTTGAAAAATGATGGAGAAAGTAAGAGTTCAAGTGGCTAAGAGTTCATTTCTATTTATATGAAAAGTTCATTGTAAACTTGAGGATTTCAATAAATGATAAAATTAGAAGGACCAATCAAAATAAAAATTAAATAAGAATGTATCCTCTATTTAACTTGTATATAAATTAGTTAGAAACTTGAATCATAAAGAGTAAAGAAAGCATACAAATAAAAATTTATGTTTTGTTATTGTTAATTTACATGGATGATATTGTGTTTTTAACAAATCATAAAAATATAATCATTTCATATAATAGTGGCATTTTCTTCTTACTAAGAACAACAATTTTATATTTTATATAGTTGTTGTTTGAATTGCAAAATTAGAGAAACAAATTGGTTAGAGAAACACACACACAATAAAAGTTAAATAAAATTTATGTATCGTTAGAAAATTTATAAATAAATTTCAACTAATAACATATCCAATTTTTTTTTATTAAAAATGTACTTTACAAAAAAATAATATTCATGAAAAAATAAAATAAAAATATTTTTTGTTATCAATCCTATAAAGCTTTAATCTATATATCTATAAAAACATACAATGTTTATCTCACTCTGTAATCTTATTTGTAAATATAAAGTGATTAGATATCACAATGCAATTAAAATATCTATAAACCGTTGCAACTAAACATTAGCTAATATGCCATTTAATTATGTTAGGGCTATGTGGTATCGGAAGAGAAGTAACTTTTAACGGCTTACATACCTCAAGTTTGGCTGCTAAAACTGAATGCAATTTGACCTCAACATAGGAAAGAAAAACTATGTAATTTAAGTTTTTGACTTTGCTTTAGGCATTGTGAGTGTGCCTTTAGTACAAATTTAATGTAAAGAATATACAATGAGTTCACTACCATGCCAATGATAATTTTTCCCCTAACACTAAAAAGTGTAACTTCACAAGTTCGAGTTTCAGTTTCTGTCGTCTTGTTGATAAAAGACTTACCCTCCCTTTATCATGAAGATTCTTAATATAACAATAAATATAACAATAAGCGAAGGATGTTATATCAAATATAAGATAAAAGACTTACCCTCACTTTATCATGAAGATTCTTAATTTCTAAATAGTCTTTGTTACAATACCATGGGCTAATACTATGGCTTATCAATACCACATACCTGAAAAAACCATAATTGACTTTATATGATCCTATTTCAAATAAGATTTTTTAATTAATAAATTTATAAAACAAAAAACAAACAAAAAATACTTTAAGGTAAATTTCAACTTTTGACTTATGTATATATTTATAAATATTCTAGAAAATTTGACATGGATACACTATTGGTTAATACTATGGCTTATCAATATTACATACTTGGAAAAACCTTAATTGACTTTATATAATACTCTTTCACATGAAATTTTTTAATTAACAAATTTAATTAAAAAAACAAAAAAGAAATAATTACTTTGTTCATAAATTTCAACTTTCTAAATAGTCTTTGTTACAATATGATGGGCTAATACTATGACTTATCAATGCCCCATGTGTGAAAAACACATAATTGACTTTATATAATACTCTTTCACATAAGAATTTTTTAATTAATAAAAAAATAATTACTTTGAAAATAAATTTCAATTTTTGACTTATGTATGTAACTACAAATATTCTATATAAAATTTAACATATATACAATACTATGTGCTAATACTATGGCTTATAATACCACATACTTAAAAAAACAATTATAATTGACTTTATATAATAGTCTTTTACATGGAATTTTTTTAATTAAATTTACATAATTTTTTTTTAATTAATAAATTTAATTAAAAAAATGTTCATAAATTTTAACTTTTCACTTATATATCACTCTAAATATATACTACTATTTTAGAAAATTTAGTAAAAATTAGATCCATACTTTTTCCCTTGAATTTTAAAAAATAAACTATTATAAATATAAACCAACCTATCAACATACTTATTAATAATTAAATTAAATTAAAATAAAATTTAAGAATCCAATTCCATAAAAACATATGACGTCACCTTTGTTGTAGACCTTTCATGGTTAGTCTTTCATTGCGGATGGTATTCGTTATACTGGTCACATCAGTAGAGAAAGGCGGGCTTCAATTTATATATATCTCACCAAACGCAGGCTTCGGCGTCTGTTCCATCTTCGATTGCGTGCTTGCCTCATAGCCTTTCATTGATTCTCCACAGTTTTGTTTTCATGGCTGCTCTGAATATGAAGGTCACAAGAAAGCCGGCTATTCTTGTCGATCCTCTCCTGCCTACTCCCAAAGGGTTGCTATACCTTTCCAATCTAGATGATCAATTGACTCTCAGATTTCATACCCAACCTTCAATTCTATCGGTTCGATCCGTCGAAAAAAGGTGAGGATCCCGCCAAAGTTATCAGAGAGGCGCTGGCGAAGGTTTTGGTGTTTTACTATCCTTTTGCCGGAAGATTGAGAGAAGCGCCCTTCGGTAAGCTCCTTGTGGACTGCACGAGCGATTTTTTCTGGCGGATTTTTCCGGTCAAAATTCGGCAGTAATTTATTGGAATCCCAAGTTTGATAGCTAGTTTCTGCACAATCAAAAGGTCCCAGAGGTTTTTCAGGGTGCTGAATCCAAATATTTAGTTAAAAAACCATTTTAACTGCTAAAAATCAAAATTTAACCTCATTTTTCAACCGGATTCCGTCACTGGAATCTCCAAAAAGTCTCATTATAGACAACTCCATTTGGTAATGGATATTAAATGAGTGGGTTCTATTTTTTCATTTTTAGATAATTGGGGTGTTAAATTAACCGCTTTCAATTTTCATCAAAAATCTGATCACAAGTGGCTTGGCAATTGGTTTGGTAATGGATATTAAATGAGTGGGTTCTATTTTTTCATTTTTAGATAATTGGGGTGTTAAAATTTAATAGCCGTAATAAAGTCATCTAAATGGCCTTTTGAAGATTTATCTGTTAAATGTATGTGTTTCATGTATCTGTTTCATTATATATCTTATATAATATATCATGCTTTTTCTTTTTAAAAAAAAAATTAATAGCCGGAATTATGGCATATATAGTACTCTATTTGATATCCATCTGACTTTGTTATTTTTTTTAAAATTAACAAATATATATAAATGAATACATAGATTTCTATTATAATTCATTGTTTTTAGAAAAAAATAAATTATTTTTATTCAAAACATTTAAATATGGATTTTGAGTCAATTTTTATTTTTATTTTTTTTTTGGGGAAAAGGGTCCAAAACTTTTTGAAACTCATTTAAAGCTTCAACTGGTTATTCTTTAGTCAAAAAATTGTCAACAAAGTTCATAATACACTAAGAGCTTTCCAACTGAAAAATCACCTTAATAGGAGTTTTTTGAGAAAGTTAATTTATATTGCTGACCAAAGTGATATTAAATAGATGTTAGGTCAATTTTCATTACTTACAATGTGGAGCTAGTCACACCTTGACCACCCCGATACTAAGTAGATGCCATGCTAACTAGCATCACTGAGAATGTGGAGTTACTCACATGTGGAATTTTAAAAAGGTATTAAAGAGTCTAAAACCTTCACATTGATTAGGTATTGAGACATGTAAAAACTCTTCGCTTAACCCTAAATTATTATCATATCATGTTAAAAATTGAGTTAAATTGGGTTAAATACTAGGTTTATAGGAAACAACTTTGAAGGATAAGAAGGAAGTAGAAGATCATCTTAATGTAACAACCATTTAAAACACACATTATCCATGGAAACTCCATAGTGGCAGCGTTGTCTTTATATTTTCACTTATACACATGTGAAAAGAGTAGATCATATGCCTCTCCCCCAACTTGGATTTTTTATATTGGATTTTTTTCAAAGTAAAGCTTATGTTCGTGTTCTTTATACGTATTATAAGTTATGCAACATTAAATATGTGAATGAAATAAACATGTCATCTCTCTCTCTCTCACACACACACACACACACATATATATTTGAAATAGGTGTTAGCCCCAATGTTGGATGGAAGAGCGATCTCTCTACTTGTGGGATACTATGATGCTATGATATGTTGTTATTCTCTCC
Organism: Pinus taeda; assembly: GCA_000404065.3. Taxonomy (NCBI): domain Eukaryota; kingdom Viridiplantae; phylum Streptophyta; class Pinopsida; order Pinales; family Pinaceae; genus Pinus; species Pinus taeda. Next base: position 200,173 of record APFE030038612.1, read on the forward strand.
CCAACTTTTAACTTTATTGTCATATTCAATAGTCTCTTTGAAGTCCTCAATTCCTCATATAAATTATAAAAATATCTCTTCACAAAGAATATGTGTTTGTGTGTGTGTGTGTTTAATATTACTAGAAAGACTAAATATTATCTTTTTATTTTAGTCTAAGCCTACGCAAGGGCTAGCCCCAATGTTGGATGGAAAAAACGATCTCCCTACTAATGGGATGTTATGATGCTATGGGTAGATCGTTTTTCCATTCAACATTGGAATTAGATGTATTTTGGGTAGTTGGGATAAATGTTATTATTCTCTTCCTAGAATCTTTCTTGTCATACTCCATTCAACATTAGAATTGGATATATTTTGGGTAGTTGGGATATATTTTTTGTATTTTAATTTTTATTATTCTCTTTTTAAATTGTATATAAAATATACATACTAACAAGGGGCTTACCATATGAAAAATCAAATCTTTTCTTTTAATTTAAAATTAAAATTAGAATATTATTAATAAATTTATTTAGGAGATATAAAACTCAAGGTAGAAAATAATACTATAACAATTTATAGTCTATAATCCAAACACATTTCATCAATAGAAAATAACAAGATAGAAAAAAACACAACTAACAACAAGAATAGAGACTAGTGGAAGATGATTTTTGCTTGAGAGCAATATCTAGAGTTACCTCCTCCATTGTTGATGTTTGCAATAGAGATTCTTAAATTTTAAATAGGATTTGTTACAATGTCATGGGCTAATACCATGGCTTATTAATACTAATACCCAAAAATACCCATAACTCACTTGTTTATATGCCATTTTTTAATTAATCAATTTCATTAAAAGGGAAAAAAATAACACATAATTATTTTGGAGATAAATCTCAAGATTTGATTTGTGTATATTGTTATCAATATTCTAGAATATTCCTTGGAGGTTAAATCCTTCCACCTAACACAACCATATAAATTAAGCGGTTGTTAAATTCCCATAGACATTAATCTATAATAGGTAACAAAAAACTTATTACATGACACATCTAACATTGCTAAAATTTAAAATCATAAAACTAATTAAATTATAACTTTATTACTATACAACTTGAGTGGCCTAATGGTTAAGAGCATGTGTTTCCTAGTAAGAGGTCACAACCAGAAGGGGGTAGAGTATGTATGCCTTCGAAGACTTTAGCAGTTAAGGGAGGTGCATCCCTTGTACCACAAACAAGGGACTCTTATACACCAATTTGGTCTCTGGACGTGACATTAAAATCAAATATATTATTACTAACAATTACACCAGATGTTGCAAATGAAACACCGTAAGGAATAAATTCGAGAAGAATAACATGAGCTTGAAACCTACTAATTCTACACCTTAAATGCCCACTATGTTGCAAGAATGAAACCTTGAAGCACTTGTTTTAGTTTTGAAAATATGCTCATTTTAAGGTTAGCCCCTCCGTGCTCTCATCTAATATTCCCTCAAATATTTCCGTATTGGGAGATTCTCTCCCTTGGGCCATATATTTTCACACAACACAACACTAGATTAGAATTGGTATCTTATATCTTTGGAACACAACAAACATATGTGTATCAAGTGATTTTAGCATATTGTTGATGTACTTAACAAGAAGGGTCTCTCATTTGTGCACATTTGAGTTTGCATATCCAAGCAAAAATGTGGAGGGGGGATGGAAATAATCCACTTACATGAGTTAATGGAATACTAGATAATGCACAATAAACAAAGTGTCACCTCAAGGATATTCTCTAGCACAATTCACACTCTCAACCTTCAAGCAACAACATTAACATAAGGAAGTCAAGTTGTAAGAGGTGTCAAGAGAAGCAAAGGCAGTGACCCGCAACAAGAACCCTAAAGTGGTCTCTAACTTCGATAAATTTCCTGCTATTGCTCTGTCCATCATGATGAAACCACACATGACAATTATGGATAGCTGATACTAAGCCCACAACTGAAGGTTTGGGGCCTCCTCCCAAGGATGAAGACTCTCCTCCTTGAATGGGTTTAATTCTTGTAACATCATGGTCTATCTACTGAGTTTGACCATCTACATCAGTTGATAATATATGACTCTTATTCATTGGGATTTTTATATTTTTTCTTATTAACCTTGCGAAAACCCCGTCGTGTTTCTGATCTAAGAGAAAGTGGAGTCACATCCAGTATAAGAAGTTCCCTTACATTAGCCTGCAAAATTCCATTTTGGATGGCAGCACCCATTGTTATAGCCTCATCTGGATTAACACATTTACTTGGCGTATTTCCAAAAATCTGAACAACAATCCCTTGAACACTTGGCACCCGGTACATTCCTCCCATAAGAATAACTTCATCGAATTCCAATGTCGTAATCCCTGCTTTTTTGTTACAACTCTTGGAAGTGATTCTTGTTCTCTTGATTAAATGATTTGCTAAGATTTAAAACTTCAAATGAGTTAATGTAACATTCAAATTCTCTATACTAGATGCATCTTCCATGATAAATGGTAGATTAATCTATCTAAGAAGGATATGACAACTCCACCTTCAGTTTCTCTGCAGCCTCTTGAAGCCTTTGTAAGGCTAGTTTATCCTAGGATAAGTCATTTTTTGTCTTTTTGAACTCAACAACTAAATACTCAAGGAGAGCATTATAAAAATCCTCACCCGCCAAAAAAGTATCACCATTTGTGGCCCTGACTTACAAAAAAAAGCTAACAATGTTACAATAATTTGTGTGAAAAAGCAGAGAAGGAGAAGAAATAAATAATCAATGTAAAATAACCTGACGTCTCAAGGGAAGGAACATGCCTTGAATACACCATTGGATATTTCGAGCATTGTTACATCAAAAGTACCCCCACTAAGATTAAACACAACAACTAGGCCCTCCTTCTCATTCATGCCATAAGAAAGGGTTGCTAGAGTAGGCTTATTGCTAATTCTTTTTACATCCAATCTTGTAATTTCACCAACATATTTCATTGCTTAGCACTAAGCATCACTAAAATAGAAAGGCATAGTAATGACTGCATTCTAGACAATATTTCCAAGGTAATCCTCTACAATTTTTTTCCTAGGTCAAGAAAAACTAGGTGTAGAGATGAATGTAGACTAATGCACAATGCAAAATTGAAGAGATACAGTGAAAACAAATGGACAAAATAGAGCACACGCGTCTTCTATGTGATGAATAATCCTTTTCATAAAATAGTTATCTAGTTATTTGACTATTGTACACTTATTGCCTTTGCGTTGAAACTATATGATGCACTATATGATGTCCGTGTTGATCCATACTATTGTACTTATGCTTTTCCATATGAATGTTTCGCTACCTCACTTTCCGATCACAGCCACCACAACCATACTTAGACTTTTCAATGTTCATGGTTGCTACGTACATCAAAATTCCTATTCAAAAGATTATTCGGTAAATAAATCCCAACATTTGTATATATGTGATGCTAGAGAATAAACTATCAAGATTAGCATGTATCTCGCTAAATAGTACAAATGCCTTTGCCCAACAGGGAAAAAATAATTCAAACATGATTATTACTCTATCTTAATATTGATAATCTGTTACAATCATTCACATGATATGTACAAATGCCTATCCGATAAAAAATAAAATCCTAATGTCTTATACCAGTACCAAAATAGATAGTAGCTTAACATTCACATGATACATGCAAATATCGCATTCCATACTCCATCTTACTATCAATCATTATTTACGATCAAATATAGTTTGAACACTTTGTAAAGTTAAAAAAAACAAATCCATTGTTGCCCTACTAGTAGCTTACAGGTAGTTAGAACATTTTTGGGATGTACCTGCTGCATCCATGAGGAATAAAGATGAACCAAAAAGGGGAAGTTAGCAACTACATAATAACATATAATTAATGCTTTACTATGACCCAATTTAGATACATATAAAGATTTGTCGTGTCAAATTCTAGTCATTTATCCCTAAAACTTTGTTGAATGTTACAATGATCTTTGTCAGTCAATGACATGAACCAATTTCATTACAATATCATGGGTAGCATACCTCGAAACCAAAATTGCATGTAGAACACATAAAGCATAACTAGAACATATGAATCAAATCCCTTGTCATACTCTGAGTAGCCTCCACTTCCTTGATGTTATCCATCCCAATCAGAATATGGTTCCCTCTTCCGAAAATCCAGCAAACTCTCTGCAAAAACATATCTCTCACCTTTCGGAAACATCTCCATATATAGGAACCCGTGTTTCTTCCAATTAGTCCCAATCTGAACCAATCTTCTATCCTCCTATTCTGTAAGTACTTTGTTGCAACAATATCTCTCCATATACCTTCCTTGAAGAACCTACGCCACATTGATTTAATGATGAGAGCTCGCCCGAATAACTTATCTAAGACGCCCCAACCACAATGATCCTTAGGAATAGTTATATTATCCCATTTGGTTAGGTGGTATTTGTGGATGTCCTCCCTTCCAGACCAGATAAACTATGCCATAATTTGTTTGACCTTGTTGATGACAGTTGCGGGGAAGAATGTACAAGTGTGCCCAATATATAGCTAGTTGTTGTAGTACAACTTGAACCAAGATGTATCTGCCCCCAAAGACAAACTCGTATGCACCCAACCACTAATCTGCCTCTTATATTTGTCTATTAGCCACAACAAATATGATACTTTATGCGTGTTTGGCTTGATCCGAAACCCCAAGTATGTGAAGCCTTCACATAATGGTTGTGTTTGCAAGTTAACATGCTCTGAATCTCATTAATCTCCCCGAGGTTTCCTGTTGAATATAATATAAACAATTTTCCTTCATTTGCCTTTATACTAGAGGCATCCCTAAATCACTACAGAATGTTACAAAAAAGCCTCCATTGTGGGCAGGAAATCATTCCAAAAGCTAGTATGTCTTCCACAAATAAATTATGAGAGACCTTGACACTTGACACCAATCTTATGCCATTAAAACACCCCTCGAAATTTCCATCTTTATCTTAAGGCTAACGCAATCCGTCATCAATATGAATAATAAAGGTGAAAGTGAACAACCCTTTTGAAGTCCCCTGCCAGCAGTGAAGAAATTAGTGGGGTAGCCATGGATCAGTTCTGCTAAATGTGCTGATGAGACACAAGCCATGATTCATTCTACTATAGCAGAAGATATGCCAATCTTAGTAAGAATAAGGCGAAGGAAGGTCCAATCAACAAAGTCATATGCTCCAAAGATCCACTTATATCAAAATTGACTTCATCTTTCTGGTATGAATCAAATGGATTACCTCCTGTGAGTGGTGGCAACACCATGTATCAGTCTGTTATGGAGGAAACCTGATTGTTCCCTTGAAATGCGGATTGAGAGGGTTCCTTTGATGCGTTCCACAATTATTTTGGAGATGAGTTTGTAAGTAAAGATGCATAGAGAAATGGGCTTGTAATAAAGAAATGTAGAGGTGGCATATGCTTTAGGAATCGGTGCAAGGAAAGTGGAGTTTATTGCTCTAGTACACACCCGAGAGACCATGATTCTTCTACCATGTTTAACAAGTCCTCCCTGACCAAATCAAAGAAATGAAGGAAGAATTCGACTATCCCCCCATTCAACCTGGACTCTTATCCTTCACAAAAGTTTTTAGTACCTGTAGAATTTCATCTGATGTGTCTGGTCTGTATATTTCCTCGTTCAGCTCCTCATTGAATATATGTGTGTAATCATTCGAACCCCAGATCTGATCCTCAGTATAATTTCTAGGCCACTTCTGAAAGAACGTCTGGAAGTGGTGTACAACTTCACAATGAATCTCCTCGATAGTATATGCTACAGACCGTCCACTCTCTAAATTTTCCAGATGGTATTCTGATTTTTACTCAGATTTGCATATCTATGAAAATACTTAGTGTTTTTATTGCCTTCCCACAACCAAAGGGCTCTACTCTTTATCTGTCATGTCGCTTCTTCTATGTGAAGGACTTGTCACTTCCTGCACTCCAGTGTTTTGAGTGTGTCCCAAATGTGTCCAAATGAATTACCTCTCTCCACCAAATTGTAAAGTTTCTCAATTTCCACCGTTATATCCTTCAGCTCCCGAGACATTTTTTTTCTTCTCTCTTTCCCACATCCTAACACGATTTTTTAATGCGTGTAGTAAACCAGACATGTACAACATCAGGGATTTCCCAACTTTTCGAGTGTGTAACCTCCAAAAATTGTAGACCAATGTTATGAAGTCCACGTCCTCAAGCCAAATTCTATTGAATTTGAATGGAATACCCAAACGAGGGTGCTTCAGTGTCCACTATAATACAATAGGCATGTGGTCAAAAATCAGATATTTTTCTACCCATGATCACATACATCCCAGACTCTCCACTAAATTTTCATGTACTAAGAACTGATCCCATCTTTTACCAATGTGATCGACACCTGCACAACCATTGTGTCAAGTAAGACTTCGAGTGAAAACTCTAATATCCAGTAAATAATTATACTCAAAGCATCAGCAAAAATGGTAAGTGAGGAGATCTGCCCTACATATGAAACCCCGACATTCATCTCTTGATAAAACTGCATTGAAACCACCTACCATAATTAAAGACCCAATTTTAAATATATCACAATCAGAGTCATCCATGCGCTTCAAGAATGTATATTTTTCATTGAGGAAATGTAGTCCTCGTGGATAACCCCGAATATAACAACTCAAATAATGACACTCGTTGAAGGACTTTAATCGAAAGAACTAATACAATTGAAAGAAATATTAGTATTTCTTTAAATGTTTTGACATTCGCGACTTGATTTGAGTGGCAGTGTATGTAGAACTAATACAATTGAAAGAAATATTAGTATTTCTTTAAATATTAGTTTGTGTTGTGAATGAAAACGTAGAAGCCATCGTCATAAATCCGACCGCTTTCATTTTTAAAAGAATTAACAAATATATTATATTTAAATGAATACATTCATTTCAATTATAATTCATTGTTTGGGGAAAAAATAAATTAATTTTTCTAAAATCAAAATATTTAAATATGGATTTTTGAGTA
>APFE030038614.1:7144-28030 GCA_000404065.3 Pinus taeda
ATCTCTTACTCATCCATGGTCGAAAATGGAGTGGCAAGTGTCAGAGGGGAAGCTTATGGAAGATTCCATGATCTTCCACCTCGCATTTTTGTCCCTGCCATTTGTCCATTCCCGATCATTGCACCCTACAGAGGAGCAAAACAGTATGCATCACACCCTGTACATTGGGAAGGTGATATGCATCGCACTCTCTACATTGAGCTTTCAGTATGGTCCAGTTTTGACCATTTATGGGCAGTTTTTAATGGAGAACTTCTGGGAGATGATGTAATTAGTTGACCTTATTCCTTTAGGCAGTGAAGCAACACTTTTAGGGACTTAAGAGCCCTTAGTTTATGGAAATTTTTGATTGGGGTTGAAGTGCCCAAAAATGTCTATAACATGTAGGCATGGTTGTTTTTCAGAGGGAGCATGGAGCTCGCCTTACCTTGACCGATGTCAAGTATGTACCGGGACTGAAGAGAAACTTGGTGTCGATCGCGATGCTGGAAGACAGAGGCTATGATGTAGTCTTTAGTAAGGGAAAGGTTTTCCTTAGACACATCATCACTATACAAGTGAAGCAGAACAATTCATGGGTCAAGAACTTGTATGCTCTTGAGGTTCAAGATGCATGAAAAGCCTTGAGGAGCAAGGCAACTGATAGAGAATTGGTGGTTGAGAGAGAGAGTACATTACTTCTCAACATGTAGTGCTAGAAGAAGTCTCAAATGATTGTGGAGGAGCCACAATTGGTGAAGCAACTTCAAGAGGTTGTAGAGCAGCCACAACTAGAGAAGCTAAGAGGAGATAGAGTAGAGACATCTACTCATGCATAGATCTCCAGTAGGGAGAAAATTCGATCTAGGTGGGCAGAGGGATCACATGTAGCCATACCTCCAGGTGGGAGGTGGGATGATGTGGAGTGATCATCCCAAGGAGGAGGGGTAGGATCCTTGAGGTACCCAACCTCTTTGATTTAACTTTACTGTAGGAGCCCTGATGAGGAATAATAGGATTGAATGATTGGGTAGAGACAGATGCGGATGGAGCAGTAGAGAGAGCTACAGTGTAGGAGTCCCAGGACTGTGTAGAGATAACAGGCTGCAACAATGCGAGAATCACATGAGTATTGCACTAGTGCAGGATGGCACAAAGAGGTGTGCAACGGTGCGAGATGCATGGAGTGTTGCAACATCTCAAAGGTCAAAGAGGGAGCACTTGTCAGTAGTAGGTAGAGCTTCAACATCAGAGTATGTTTCTAGCCCAACAAAGAAGTCAATGGGGAGTTTTTTTGTTCTGAGAGTTGTTGGAGCAACCACACTTGGTAGGAGTGTTGCATGCAAAACATTCCAAAGGTATAGGATTGTGTTCAAGTTGAAGCCTTTCTTGTTGAAAGGGAGTGTTGAAAATGGCAACAAGAAATGCTAAAAATAGAAGTGCTAAAAATACCACTGCTAAAAATAGCAGTTTGGGTACCAGTGCTAGTTTGAGCAATAGGGAATGAAAAATGGAAGTGCTAAAAATAACATTCTAGTTTTAGCAGTTTAGGATGGATTCCTATTTTAGTCCGTCTCTGGACTAAAAATAGGAAGTAAAATTCGAATTTGAACTTAACAGCTGTTTGAAAGTAAATTAATTAATTCGCCAAGAGTTAATTAGTTGTGAAAAATAAAACATAAAGTCTATGTGAGGACATGCAACAATTTATCTATTAATTGAGGAATTTATCCATCAGTTAGAGAGATAAGGATGAGTTCTAATTTGAGTAGGAATTAGTTGGCTCTGTTAACTGAGTCAAGTCCAGTTATAATTGATTTAAACAATTTGTTTAAATTAAGTAAGTTCAGTTAGTTAATGCATGCTTGCATATAACTATTGAACTTTACATAACTGAAGATTTTCTCATGAATAACTCATGCATGTCAGTTCAGACAAAGAGCCAGTTGAGATCAATGAAGGGACAATGTACTATCAGTTGGATGAATATTTTTCCTATAAAGGAAGCTCATCCGTGATGAGGTTTTATCTCCTTCAGGACTGCGTAGTTGGATCAGAGGTTAGTGAGTGTGTGAAGAGGCCAATTCACACAAGTGGCTGCACTGGACCCCAATCAAAATTGTGCAAAGAAATAAGAGGCTTGGAGGGTAGACTAGAGGTTATATAGAGGCCTTTGACTGTCTATGAGCAGCAGAGGTATTGCAGAGAGAGCAAGATAACTTTTGAGATGACTATTTTTGTAATACTGGCTATATTTCCACTTGTATGATAATACAGAGTTGGGGTTTTAGGCTGAGGCTTTCCCCAGGTTATATCTTCTATGTTTTGTGTGATTGATTCCTTCTTATCAGTTATATGTGTTCTTATTGATGTTTCTCATGTTTGATTAAGCTTATGCTAAATTGGTTGTAGAATTAGATCAAGTATTTTGCTTTAGTATAATCAAGTGAACTACAGGTGGTAATTTCTACATGGTATCAGAGCACAGGTGATGAAGGAAGAACAATATACAAGAAGGGAGAAGTTGAATTTTTTTGATTCCTGAATATAGAAATCGAGTTCTTATCACATCTCTATTTCACCTATGGCATTCAATGGTTTGAGACTTGCATATGCCCTTGATGGCAGTTCAAATTATATAGCCTGGAAGGATGGCATGGAAGCTTAATCAAACATTATCAACATCAATAAGAACACATATAACTGATAAGAAGGAATCAATCACACATAACACATAAGATATAACCTGGGGAAAACCTCAGCCTAAAACCCCAACTTTGTATTATCATACAAGTGGAAATATAGCCAGTATTACAAAAAGAATCAGCTCAAAAGCTATCCTGCTCTCTCTGCAGTACCTTTTCTGCTCATAGAGAGTCAAAGGCCTCTATCTAACCTCTGTTTTGCCCTCCAAGCCTCCTATTTCTTTGCATAATTTTGATTGGGGTCCAATACAACCACTTGTGTGAATTGGCCTCTTCACACACTCACTAACCTCTGATCCAACTACGTAGTCCTGAAGGAGATAAATCCTCACCATGGATGAGCTTCCATTATAGGAAAAATATTCATCCAACTGGGTCTTTGTCTGAATTGACATGCATGGGTTATTCATGAGAGAATCTTCAGTTATCTGATGTACAACAGTTATATTCAAGCATGCATTAACTAACTAAACTTACTTAATTTAAGCAAACTGTTTAAATCATTATATCTAGACTTGATTAAGTTAACTGAGCCAACTAATTACTACTCAAATTAGAACTCATCCTTATCTCTTTAACTGATGGATGAACTCCTCAATTAATAGAGAAACTATTGCATGTCCTCACATAGACTTCATGTTTTCTTTTTTCACAACTAATTAACTCATGGTGAATTAATTAATTTATTTTCAAACAACTATTAAGTTCAAATTCGAATTTTACTTCCTATGTTTAGTCCAAGGACTGACTAAAAATAGGAATCCATCCTGAACTGCTAAAAATAGAATTCTATTTTTAGCACTTCAATTTTTCATTCCCCATTGCTCAATGAGCACTAATACCCAGACTTCTATTTATAGCAGTGCTATTTTTACCACTTCTATTTTTAGCAATTTCTTGTTGCCATTTTCAACATCATGCCCAACTTATGCTGTGGAGATTCAAGAAATTAACTTATGATCCGGGAAAGTTCACCCAGATAGCCAGTCTCCACCCAGGGAGGTTGAGGAAGATAAAGAGGAAAGAGAACCTAAAGCAAATCCACCCTTTCCTGAGAGACTATTCATGACAATCCAGCCTACCCTGGAAGAGACTAAACTCCTGGGAGAATTGAAACATTTATGTGTGAAGATACCATTTCTCCAATCCATAAAATATGTGCCTATCTACAATAGGTTGATCAAAGAGAAGTGCTTTAGGCATCCAAGAAGGTGCAAGAGAGATGCCCCAACCATTAATGTCATAGGACAACTGTCCGACCTAATGTTAGGGAAAATAATCTGTCCAAAATATCTAGACCCTAGAAGCCCAGTAGTTGATGTACACATCAATGGCACAATGGTCCCACATACCTTGATTGATCTGGGAGCTACCATTAATGTGATGAAAAGGGACACATTGCTCAAACTTAACCTCCAGGGCTCCTTGAGGAAGACCACAATAGTGCCGCAGCTAGTAGACTGCTCCACTGTGACCCCTAAGGGGATTGTGGAAGATGTGATGGTCTCCATTGATTCTTGGGAGTACCCTGCTGATTTCTTAGTTCTCTAGCCAAAGGCAAAGCTCACTGGGTATCCTCTCATTCTGGGAAGACCCTTATTGGCTACAGTCGATGCCTACATTAGCTGCTCAGCTGGGAACATGACCATAAATAATGGGCACATGTCCAAGCAGTTAACCCTATATCCTCCCACCCAACCCTTGCTATAACATGATCTACCTCTTTGGTTGGAGGAGGAGGATGAGGATGAAGTTTATTCTGCACCACTTTGTACATTAGAACTTGCCATGGGGGGGAACCGCACGATGAGGATGATATGATTGAAAATTTGATTCATAATCCACCTCCTAATGTATCACCATTAGAAGACATAGTAAGAGAAACCCAAAACAACCCCTCAATTGATCTCTGTGTGGCCAACCCTACTTCTCTCCATGTCAAAAATATAGAGTTCAACCCAAAAAGAACATTGAAAATCAACCCATCCCTATCTACTTCCTAGGAGAAGGAGCTATGCAGCATGCTGAGAAAACATCTAGATGCCTTCGCCTAGAGTTATAAGGAGATGAAGGGAGTGCACCCTTCAATATGTACTCATCATATCTACATCAAGGAAAATTGCAAGCCAGTCAGGTAGCCTCAAAGGAGGATGAACCCATCACTTAAAGATATTGTTAAGGAAGAACTGCACAAATTGCTTGATGCAAGATTCATCTATCCCATTTCTGACAATGAATGGGTCTCTCCTTTGGTGCTAGTGCCAAAGAAAAATGGTAAGTGGAGAATCTATGTTGACTATTGGGAATTGAACAAAGCAACTAAAAAGAACCATTTTCCTTTACCTTTCATAGATCAAGTGTTAGACGATCTGGCAAGGAATTTTTTTTTCTCCTTCCTAGATGGGTTTAGCGGGTACAATCATATTCAAATCAGCTCAGAAGACCAAGATAAGACCACTTTCACTTGTCCTTGGGGTAACTTTGCATACCAGGTCCTTCCTTTTGGTTTGTGCAACGCTCCAACCACTTTCCAAAGAGCGGTATTGAGTATATTTTTTGAATTGGTTCATGATGCAGTAGAAATATACATGGATGATTTCACTCCTTATGGCTCTGACTTTCAGGAAGATTTATCTAACCTAGGAAAAGTTTGAGATGAACCTGTCCCTCAATTCAGAGAAATGTGATTTTTTTATGACTGAAGGGACAATGCTAGGTCATGCAATATCTCAACAAGGATTGCAGGTGGACCCTAACAAAATTGCCATCATCCAAAGGGTCCCACCTCCTCAAAAGGTGAGAGATGTCAGAAGTTTCCTAGGCTTAGCTAGATATTACAAGAGATTCATTAAAGACTTTAGCAAGATAGCCTCTCCTTTGTTTGGCCTCCTAGGCAAAGATGTTGAGTTCATATGGTCAGAAAACTGTCAAGAAGCCCTAGATACCTTGAAGAGCAAGCTAGTGACTACCCTAATTATTAGAGGCCCAAACTGGGCCCTATGATTTCACATTCACATAGATGCCTCGAACAAAGCAATAGGAGAAACCTTAGGACAGATTGATGAGAAGTTACCTTATGCCATATACTTTATAGGCAAAAACTTATCAAAAGCAGAGTTAAACTATACAGTGACCGAGAAGGAACTCCTAGCTATCGTGCATTACTTAAACAAATTTAGACATTACATCACAGGCTATCAAACCTTTGTGCACACTGATCATGTTGCAATTAGATATTTAATGAAAAAACTAGATGTAAATTCTCGCATTATTAGATGGTTGCTTTTACTGTAGCAGTTTGATCTGACTATTATTGATAAACCTGGTAAAGAGAATGTTGTTGCTAACTTCTTGTCTAGAGTAAATTTTCCTCTAGGTGAAGAAGGAATGGTGGATGACCAAATTCTAGATGAACACCTATTTTCTATATCAGTACTCCCTCCATGGTTTGCTAATATAGCAAGCTACTTGGTTTCAGCACAATTCCCACCACACCTGTCCTCAAAAGAGAAGAGCAGGATAGTAAGGAAAAGCGCCCCTTTCACCTGGATTGGAGGAAATCTCTTCAAACTGGGCCCAGATCAGATCTTGAGAAGATTTGTTAGGGAGGAGGAAGTCTTTGACATCCTCTTGACCTATCATGATGGGCCTTGTGGAGGTCACTTTGAAGCAAAAAGAACCGCCTTCAAGATTCTGCAAGTAGGCTATTACTGGCCCACTCTTCATCAGGATGTGAGTAGATATACGAGCCACTGTGATCGGTGTCAGAGGATGGGAAAACCCACTCCAAAAGATGAGATGCCCATGCAACCACAAGTGACCTTTGAGCCATTTGAGAAGTGGGGCATGGACTTTGTGGGGCCCATCAACCCTCCTTCAAAGCAGAAGTAGTACATAATTGTGTGTAATGACTACTTGATAAAGTGGGCAGAGACAAAAGAAATCAAAGCAGTGACAGAGGAAAAAGTAGTTGAGTTTTTGAGAGAAAAAATATTCTACAAGTTCGGGTATCCAAGAGAGTTGGTCATGGACCAAGGTAATGAGTTCACTTCCAACCTGATTGAAGACCTACTCACACATCATAAGATCAAGCACATGACTTCCACCCCTTACCATCCACAAGTCAATGGGCAAGTGGAGGTTACTAACAAAGCATTGGAAGAGATTCTAGCTAGGTTAGTGAGCAGCAACAGAAAATACTGGGCATACAGATTAGTTGAGGCCACTTGGGTCTACAACACAACATGGAAGACCACCACCGAGTTCACACCCTATGAATTGGTCTATGGGAAGAAGGATTTGCTATCAATAGAGTTTGAATTCAATACCTTAAGGACGGAAGCTCAACTAGACGTAGACCTCAACCATGCACAGAAGGAGAGATTACTTCAGCTCAATGGATTGGATGAATACAAATTACAAGCCCTTCTCCATACAGAGGTAGTTTAGCTTCAGAGGAAGATATGGCATGACAGAAATATCAGGGAGAAGCAATTCCAAGAGGGAGATTGGGCACTACTCTATGATTAAAGATACAAGGATTTTAAGGGAAAGCTAGGGACAAGATGGTTGGGACCCTACACTATGGAGAAATGCAATGATACTAGTTCAGTTCTGATCAGAACTATTGATGATGAAGTCATCCACATGCTTGTCAATGGACATTTGTTGAAAGTCTACAAGAAACCCCTCTCCAAGCGAGAGTTTATTGAAGATTTGAATAAAACAGTGATGGTAGTGGAGCATGTCTTAGCTTCCACTTTACCCACTCACTAAGGAAAAGAAAAAACAAAAGAAAAGAAGGACTCAAGTGAAAACCTCCATGAGGCACTTGAGTCCCATCATTGGGTTGAAAACCTCTTCTGAGGTGGCCCAGTGATGTTAAAAAAAAAAGGAAAAAGAATAAGATCCCTCAGTGAAAACCTCCCTTGGAGACGCCCAACGTGGGCAATTAAGGTGAAAACCTCTCTGAGGTGCCCTAGTTGTTTAAAAAAAAACAAAAAATGAATTTTTATTGCATTGTAGGTTTGCAGGAGGACTACAGGGAGCAAAAGAATGTGCTTAGGGGACCTTGACATTCACACCAGCATCTAGCTCATTTTCTCCATGTTGGACACAGATTGTCATTGATGTCAATATGGCAATATTCAAGGAAGGAGACAGAGCCAAAGAAGAGGAGCAAACAGCCATCAGAGCAACAAAGCAAGCAGAACAGTGTGTCAAGTGGCCCCTTTGCAATCGTTGATAGTGATTATCGCATTGGGAAATTGGAGCGGAGGTAATACAGTGTAAGGCCCTGACCATATGCGACTTGCAATCATCGATAGCAGTATTGCATAGGACCTCCGCTAAGGGAAAACCCCGAATGTGATGAACAGTTGCGGACCCGATGAGAATATCAACTGCTGTTTAATACCATATTGTGTTCGCAGGAGGATTGGCCCATCAGCCATTGGTGATGTCATGAGGTTACTATATAAAGAACTCCAGGAAGCCACGATTGCCGATTGCGATAATGTTGTGGAGGAGCAGACTCGATGTTGTTTAAATGTGGGTGTAATAATTCCTGAAGTCCTCCCCCTCAGTCTTTTCGACTGTTTCACACATATTTCTTGTGTAATCCAGTTTTTTGGGCCGAAAGGCCTATGATAACTGTTCTGATGAATTAGAAGGCTGAGTGTTAGTTACATGGGGTGTATCAAGGCAATGGAGATTGTGATTGGTGCATAACATGTTCGCTAAATGAAACAATCTCGGTGGATGCCTGTTATCATTGAAAAAACGGGCATGTGTTATAGTTTTAACACATAGTGACCGTAAATCCAAGAAGTTGAATGGAAAGCCAGTACAAAGGAAGCCATAGCGACCAAGGAGGGAAGTTGAAAGATTAAGCGAGCGAGGAGGAAGCCAAAGAGCCAGCGAGTAAGCAGAAACGAATGGACAAAGGCATGAGAATGTATAAAACAGTAAAAAAAGAGAACTGTTGGAGCTGTTGGTGTAATGAGGGACCAGAGGGTGAGGTAGTAGAAGTAGTGGAGGCTGTAGAGGCAGCAGAGGCAAAAGAGGCTGCAGAAGCAGCAGAGGCTGTAGAGGTAGCAGAAGCAGCAGAGGCAGGAGAGTAGGAGTGAGAGAACCTTAGCTAAACACAGTGTAGCAGCATACCAGTTTATACCAAGGTTGGGTTGGAGCCCAAGAGGTTGGAACTTGAGAACTGAACAAGATTGAAGTCCTTGGGAGTTGGTGCTCCTAAGTCCAAGATTGGTGTCTTGGTAAAACAGAGTTGGTGCTCTGGAGGTTGGAGCCTCACTGAAGTCCAAGTTGGAGCTTGGAAACTATTCACAGTCAAATATACTTATATTGTATTTATTTCATTGCATTGTCTTGAGTTTTAATAAAAGCATCTATTCCAGCTGTTGATTTCTGTGTTCTGTGTATACATATACATATCTATATATGCTTTTGGAAATCACCAGAACAAAAAGTAATAAATACTGATTCACCCCCACCCCCCCCTCAGTATTTTCAACACTCCACACCTTCCTCCATCATTTTTGGCAACCCTTTCACCCCACTGTACCTTTTCTTGCAAAACTGTGTTTTCTACAGGAGGCTCCTGTAGGAATTATAGAGAGCCAAAAGTGTCTATAGAAGGCAGTTTGAGGGACAAGAAAAGCATAATGAGGAACATATCATCTCTCTTACCAGCTTCAAACCTCCTTGCCACCATTTGCAAGCCTGCATCACACTCCAAGCATCATTATTTTTCTCCCTGTCAGAAAAAACACAGAAAAATAGTTTTTCAGTTTTGAAAAAAAACAAAATAATAAGAAGGAAAGGCACCATCAACTTCACCTGAAGCCTACCTACTATCCCTCCATCTTTACCTACACCTTTGGCATCATTCTTGAGCTCCAAACATAGGAAAGAGGCTGAAGTTTCAAGGGGAGAAGCAACTACAAGAGCTCTTGTAGGAATTCTTGTAGTAGCTGATCCCATAGAAGTTCAACACCAAAAACAAAAGAGTGCACATCTGCAGGATGAAAAGGAACATGCATCTCAGTTCCAACAAAGGAAGAACCTACAAAAACACACATCAACACATCAGCAAGTAGGGACAACATGCATGGAGAAAAATGAAGGCATGCAACAAAGAAAGCCACAACACCTCAGAGCCAATACACTCGGATCACCGATAAGTAACTAAATCACTCCTCTATTTGCATTTGTGTAATTAGGAGTCATACGAAGGCAAAGAGATGGTTGAGATTGAATGAGAGAAAGATGGCCAGTTAACTTGGCCACCTTCATTTAGTTGACTCCACTTATCCGAGATGTCACCCATATGTGCGTACAGTCAACTCAAGCACAAGATGCCAAGGACAGGTCGTGGGAGGAAGTGTGAACTCCGATGCAATAATGAGGGATGATTACTAGGAGGGCCATGATGACCAAGCAGGTGGGGATCAATGGTCCGAATATGGCCAACGTACACATTGCTAGGTCAGCACTCATAACCAAAAAAATCCCTAAAGGGTAACGAGCACTCCCTGCACATTCTCACCACCTTTTCTTCGTTTTCTCCTCGTAACTCAAACACAATAGTCCTCTTGTGCCCGCACAGCCTCGTAACCACCATCCTCCATCGATTTCCTCCATATTCTTGCTCTCAGTGTTGTCTACAGGAGCACCTATAGGAAATCTACAGGAGGGATAGAGGGTTTCTACAGTAGGGGTAGTGAGCCATTTTGAAGGGAGAAAGCATGGTTTTTGGCACAAATTTCAGTCTGAAGAGGCAGGGTTCATGAATGCCCTCTGATTATATATCAAATTTGAAAGAGTTTGTCTCAAATTGGAGATAAAACAAGTCTTTGAGAGGGTAGAAAATACATAAAAAAAAATTGTTCTGTTTGTTAAAAAAAAAAAAAAACACAGTCTCCTCTGTTTCTTTGTTTTTCTCAAAATTCTTTGTCTCCACCTCCATATTTGGCTCTTCAAAAGAAGTACAAGTAGCATGATAGGGGGGTTTATGAGAAAGGAGCCCACTAACTACAATAGGCTCCATGCACATCCTCAAGTGGTGGAGATATTCACAAGGGCAAACTGGATGAACTTCTTTGAGAAATTTCGAGGGTTTGATGATGAAATTGCCCAAGAATTTGCTCTCTCTCTGGTCCCTCATACAAGAACGCATGCTACTGTAACCATTAGAGGCCTCTCCCTTGAAATAACCCTTGAATTCATCAGTAGGGTCACTAACCTTCCTCTTGGGCTGCCTTGGAGTAAAGATGAGAAACCAATTGGCCAGGTTTACAAGAAGAAAATTTTCCAAAATAATGAAACCCCTGCTGAAGATAAAAATGGAATTATAAGGGCTAGTATACCATATCCCTGAGATGAGGTTAGCTACCAAATAATTGAATACATTTCTTGTGAGGGGAGGTACAACATTGTTTATGGATACCATTTCAGAATCCTTCATGACTTAAGATATGGCATGGATACTCCAGCACCTCAAAAGCTCAGTATCCCTTACTTTCTCCTTCAGTCCCTCATTGACTCCAACACCAAGGTACAAGCAGGAAATTCAGGGTAGTTAGCTCACCATGGCTTAATCAAAATCCTAATAGAGGAATCCCTCCATACCTTTACACTCCCTATAGCATGGGAAGTTTTCTGAAATATGACAGCTAAGGATGACATAAAGGCATTAACCTATGATGTCAGTCTTATTGGAAGTGAGGAGGAAGAACAAC
Organism: Pinus taeda; assembly: GCA_000404065.3. Lineage (NCBI taxonomy): Eukaryota > Viridiplantae > Streptophyta > Pinopsida > Pinales > Pinaceae > Pinus > Pinus taeda. Next base: position 18,582 of record APFE030038614.1, read on the forward strand.
ATGGAGGAGAAGATGAAGCCAGTGGTGACATAGCAAAGCAAGGAAAGGAAGGAGGAAGGAAAATAAACAGAAAAGGGAAAATTTGAGGAGACAGAAAAAGAGATAAAAGAAGGAGAAAAAGAGGCAGAGAAGGCAGAGCAAGGAGAAGAGTCCCCTAAGACTTTGGAAAGAGAAGCAACAACTGCCCTCACTACCCTTAGTACACCAAGCAAGTAGCAACAGAAGAGGAAAAGAAAAACTCCCATGTATTTTAGGGTAAGGAAGAGAACAAGAATTAAAACAGGCAAACCTCAACCCTCTTCAAAAGTTCCCATTACCATTGAAGATTCACCATCTGCCAAGGTGAAAGAATATCCTTTCAATACACCCATAACTTATGAAAAGGGACTACAAGGTCTTCCACATGGAAGGGAAAGGCAATCCTATAGGACCCAAAACCAGACCTACAGGAGGCTTAGATAGTCCTATAGGAGACACTGTCCAAACAACAGGAGACACAAAAGCTTGAGAAAAAGGTAGGAGGAAAGTTAGAGATGAAGGGGGAAGCACAAAAGCTACAAGAACTTGACCCCTAGCCTAATCTTGGCTCCTATTACAGACTGCTTGAGGGAGGCAAGATAATCCCACAAACATTTGCAGTTCCACTGTTTTTCGAATTGGAAAAAGAGAGTGTGAGAACGCATAGGTGGATGCAAATAGCCAAGTCCAAAGGAGTTGAGGACATTGGCCACATGGAAAACAAACTCAAGGAAATGGGCAGAGAGTTGAGTGCTCTCAGAGATAGAGAAGCCATTACAAGAAACCACCTTGAAAATGAGAATGAACTACTAAGGAGGCAACTGCAGGAGAAAGAGACTCATTTGGCATAAATGGCAAGCTTATCCATGGAGGCATTACAATGCAGAACACCAGCTAAATCTTATGGCCTCTATCTGAAGGATCAAAGGCTTCAATTCCAAATAAAAACTTTGGCACAAAGGGACACAATTCCTTTCCAAGACTATAGGCAGTTCATGGATTTGTGTGACCAAATCACATCAGAGGATAACGCAAAGATGGCAGAGTTCTACCTACAAAACATGGCCCTCATAGACATGAATGTATGGGACCCTAATGCCAAGCTAGGGGATCTGCAATTAATGGCTATGGCCTCATGGATGAACCATGAAGAATCGAGGGCGACAGAAATGAAAATATTGATGATAAAGGAGAAAAATGAACCATTAATGATAAGAGCTGAGCCATTAGATCCTATGGCACTCATCAGCACACACAACCTGCTTGCTAATGACCCTCAGATTGCTGCTAGATATCTAGCCAATCAGGCACAAGCCATTGCACACTTTGAATATATGCTTAGGCTACTTGGGGATGCTGTGTGCATGCATGCATGAGAAGATGGAACAACTTACCTCACAGTTTGCAGATCAGGGAATACCATTGCCCCATGAGGCTGAAGGAGGCATTGAGAAGAGTGCCAATGTACAAGCCCTCCATGCAAAGGCTAAAGGTCAACTGGATTGGCCTCAAACTAAGACCTCCACTCCTATTAGGCATGCTAGAAGGCAGGAGAGAAGAAGAAGAGGAGCAGTGGAAGGACATAGACATGAATGCAGGATTTTATGGAAAACATGAGTAGACCACATCAGAAGGTTGGGATGCTAGGGAGGCCACCAGGGCCATAAAAGATGAGGAGATTGACTAAGTTTCTCAGAGGATGAGCAACACCTTCAGTAGGGGGGGTGATAATGAGCCTCATAAATGAGTAATTATATGGGCTCATTTTACCTCCTAATCTAGCCAAATCAACCATGCTCTTAGCTTATTATATGATTTTCTGATTATATTTATGCTTATAGGGTGAGTTTAATTAGTTATGACGCCATGTGGTCTAACATGTATTTAATGCAAATTATTGATGGATCTTGAGGTCAAAGTCAAGGATCCAGTGGTCAAATGGTAGCAATAACTTGAAGTAGATAGAGGAGAGAACTTATAGGAGGGAATCCCCCTCATTTATTACTCCTCACTCGAATTCCCCTTCATTCAACTTGGAGTACAAGCAGCTGAATCATGCACTAGTAGGCAACCGAGCAAGTGGACGATGATGGATAGTTATCTCGAGTTTTGGGAGCCAAGCCTCCCTGATTTTAAGTAGCTTCATATGTATAAGTAGAGAGGCCTAGGGCCTCACTAGGGTAGGATTTTTTTCTTATGTAAACTTTGCTCAAATTTCGAGATTATTATCTTGTGATAGTTTCATGTAATCTTGCTATTTTTTGATAATGAAGATGGAATCCTTTTTGAGATAGCACTGAGTTACTTCAGAGGGCTGAAACTCTTGGGTTAGGGCCCAATCCAAGTAGCCAAGATCCTTTTTACCTGTATTTGTATGCTTTACTTCAATTTGTAGATTAATTTGCTGTTATATGTATTTTTCTTTCATGGTTAAGAATAGGTTGATTTTGGTGATTTAGTAGTTTTCTTCCATTTTTGCTTTTTGTAGCAAGTTGAGCAGTGATAAAAAAATATTCAAAAGGCCAGAAACAGTGCCTTGGCCTTTCTTCCTGATCAGGGGCTCATGTCCCAAGTGTCGTAAAATTCTCAAAATTGAAAGTGCTCAAAATTGGCTTGAACCTGAATGACCAGATAGAGCTCATCCTCCCAATTCTGGTGCCACAAACGGTTCGAAAAACGCTCGCCATATGTGAAAGTTACGTCAAAAACAAAATCGCCCAATGGCCCTTAATTTTTGAATTTTCAAAAAAAATTAAAAAAAGAATATTCCACAGAATATTCCTTGGGAATATTCCATGGAATATTCCTTGGGAATATTCCATGGAATATTCCTTTGAATGGGCCAATCAAAATCTTCCACGTGGCAAGCCCAGAGGCCACCATGTGGCTCAGGTGACGTAAGCAATGGGAGTGCATATGTTCAAAATTACGGTGGGGTTGTGGATTGAACCCCCGACCTAGCGTATGCAATGTAAATGCTTTACCGTTGGGCCACAACGGTCAAATTTGAAACAAAACGGAAACAGTTATTATTTCAAGTTCAAATTGCAGGCGGGCGGGAAAAGAAGGGGGCCAGCCCCTAAGGGCCAACCCCCCATACCATATGACCTCGGGCTAAGAACCGAGGGCCATAACCAAACAGCCAATGCGAATTCCAAGGATAACCGCCGAGCCAATCAACGTGGTCACATGTGGATTTTGTGGGCAGTTAAGGTTCAGTTGGCGGATTATTTGGTGGAAAGCCAAATTTGGCGGTCCCGCCATAATTGGCGGAGCTTAACTAAAGTTAGGTGGAGTTCTTTTAGGGGAAACTGGGAGTTGGCATTAAATGGCCATAACTTTGGCTAGGAAAGGCGGTTTTGGACGAATTTGTTTTTGATTTTCAGTATTTTGGACGTTCTGAAGCCATTGGCATAGGTCTTTTAGCCATCAGAGGTCATTTGAATAGGTTTTGGAGCCGTGGAAGTTCTAGGAGCCACTAGGGCCTAGTATTGTGAGAACTGATTCAGGTTGCAGGTATCCATTGGAGGTGAACCAGCAGTCAATCTTGAAGGATTCATGTGTTATGAATCCAATTTTATAGTCTATTTCACCTGTAGAGACTTCTATTCAGCTTTAAATTCATTTTGAGCATTTAATTAAAACGAGGACTGACCCATTTGGGAGCCTTGGACCCAGCAGACGTAGCCTGAGAGGGGTGAACTGCTTCATCAACTTCTTTTGCATCTTTGGCTGATTTATTTTGCAGAACAAATTCATTTTGATGTGTTAAACAGTAAAAGGAAATAATTCTACTATGCTTGAATGGATCATGAACAACTGAAAATTTCATTTGTTTCTTTACTGCAAGACATGGGAATCTTTTAAACATGTTTACTACTGATTTGAATACCTTGCAAAACTTTTTTCAAGTAGTTTCAAATTCAGATCAAGTTGGTATTAGAGCTATGTTGTTGTTTCTTTCTATCAAAAGCAGTCAAATAAGCTATAGACAGAGCCTGAAACGAGCCAGGAAGCCTTCAAAATGCTCTTGTTATATAATTGCAAAGTAGATAAATGATCTTTCAGTCAATCTCTGGTGTAGTTGTCTTTTGATTGTTTTTGTGCAAAGATATTCTAACTTTCTTGCAAGTATTGATGCTTACCAGGTTGAAACTTAAAAGAGGAGAAGGACAGTTGACTAGAGAACGGGAGAATCCTCAGTCAAGGAGGAAGGCCAGAGAGCCATCACCTTCACCTTCAATTTCACCCTCAAAAGTCTACAGAAGCTTAAGAATGTCTGAACATGAAAAGAAATACTCAAGACACGGATCCAAGAGAAGAAAAAAAGTCTTCAGAAAGGCTTTCTTGGACCTCACTGAAAATGGTGAGGATATTATAACAAGAAAAAAGAGAAATTAGCGGAGAAGGTCAAACATCCACTTGAAGGAGAGGGTTCCTTCAGGAGGTAGAAGGATGATGATCATTCAAGAAAGGCATGGAGGTAATGTGATCCACCACCCCATTGTCACCTCCTTCCTCTAATCTCGTTTCTTCTTCTGTGCATACTAGGCTAGGGCCGAGGTTGTGAAGGATGTGCATAAATGTAATACAAGACATTATATACATATGGAAGAAGACAACACGCATTAATAATTTTATGACTTTAATAAGAAGGTCAAGGGGACTGACACCCAAAAGTACATTTAGAGTAAATACATGATGGAGTGTAAAAGCAATATTAGTAAGCCAATATTAAACACAAATTCAAGGATATATTCTCAAGTTCACTCAAATTCCAATATGAAATTGCAAATCAAAGTATACAACCTCAAACTTCACAACCTTTATGTGTATATCATCCAAATATAGATGAGATTTTGTTAATATCACACAAATAGGAACCTTTCTGATCTACAACAAGAGAAATATGCTTTTAGGAGAAGGATGGTAGATCTTGCAAATGTACTTCTTGTGGGAAGGGATAATATTAAAATGATTTATAAGTATATATAAACAAACTATACATGCTTATAAAACATAAATTACAAATAGATTGGATATCGTGGTGTTGGATGCACTTGAAGTAGAAATAGAGCAATTCATATCAACCAAATGAATAACAATAATGGTACACTAGATTTGGAACATGACTTGTCTGAAGCAATTAACAATTTTTTGAAAAAAATCTTTACATTAGTACAATTTATGATGGTCTAATGATCTTATGCTAGTAGTAACCTAATGCATGCAAAAGGTCCTAAGCAATGATGAAAGAAGATAACCAACCATGCAACAGAAAACATTAGGATGATTCAACCATATGGATGGCTAAGTGGTACTAGTAATTGGGGTTGTGGTGCATAAAGATATTGGGATCTAGCAATCTAATTAATCAATTCACCATCATACCATCTGGGATGCATATGTTGTACTACTATTTCCTACTAAGCAATATTGGGAAGCTTACCTGACAGATTGCACAGACAATGTTGTCTAGTTGGAATATGACAACATATCAATTATTACATAAACTACCCTGAAAATTATTTTCAGGAATTGACTTCCAAGAAATGAATTGTATTCTACCAGGTCACGGTTTAGTGGGGTCTCAACATACTAATGACCTAGGTTCACACCCTCGCACATATAGTGCCTAAAAATTTAGTGGGTGTGAAATTGAGAACATTGTGACCTTCATTTATGACTCATATGTGGGAGGTGTATGTACTTGCATACTGATTATTCAATTGGTTTTGGATAGTAGCCAACAAAGTGTTGGGAGTAGTGGTAAAAAGAGAAAACATGGAATCATATGGCATAATTATTTTATGTGTGAAGTGCTTTTGACTATCAAACAATTATTTTCTGGGTTAAAGACAAGGTTGAGATTAGACTAACTAACTTAGTCAATAGTCTGCTTTATGATTGGGTGGAGGTCATATTCTGCTATTAGTAATACTTTATCTAGTGATAGATTAAATCCAAAAACTCAAAGTTATTGTTATGATGAAGTTGTAGTATGCATGATTACCTCTATGGTACTATTTTGTTGAAATTATCACGGAACCACAAGATACATGAAAATGGTTAGCTAAATAAAATCCACTTGAATACTTTGACATAAGACTTATTTACTTATGCTTTGGTTGCACAAGTTGAACAAGTCCATGAAATTCATTATTCTCCAATTGACAAACTGAGCACGGTTTGATCGAACTTGCCTAAAGGTGATGCCATGGACATTTGGTATTGGGTACATGTGCATAGGTGGTAGTGTGTATAAATGGTATATACGATACTGGTATGGATGCATGTATTTCATGATGATATATGACATGTATAGTTGTGTATGTGTAATGCACACTATGTGTTGGTGGACATGGTAGAAGAGAAGGCACTAGGTTATTTCCTAGTGAGGCAATCGCTCCAAAGTGCATACAGAAGTAGCACAAAGGTGGAAACTAAAAATTGGTATTGGAAACTAAGGATAAGTATCCATATTTTGTTTCAGTCTTAATATACATATGACATATGATTCTGCTTTATGATGGTTACATATGAGGTATGATTTTGATGGTTATGTTTGAGCTAACTTGATATGATATTTTATACATGTTGATTAGTCAAGTGTTCTAGTTTGACTTGTTGTGACTAATGCAGGAAAACTGCAGGAAGCAAGTGTTCGACAAGAACACAAAGGCATTGGAAGAATGCAGTTGCAGAACATGCAATTCTTCAAATATAATGAATATGAGGGATCATATATAAATGGCGGGAAACATAACCCGTAGATACACAAATAATTATGATATTAACTGTGGTAAAAAAAGTTGAGTTTATGCATCTGGAATCTCTCACAAAATTGATTGAAACAAAGGTTACAGGCAGCAATGGAAGGAGATTTTTTGGTAGAACTCCTTTGTAACCGATACATATTGGAAGATTTGATTCAGATGGAAAGGCCATGGGAAGCCTATAAATTTAGAAAAAACTAACTCTGAACAAGGAATAATATTGTAAGATGCAGTAATACACCGAGGATGATATAAATTTAAGGGGGGGAATATGTAACACTCTGTTAACCTAAGCTAAGAAAAGCCAGGTCCAAGGTGTAACAATGAAAGTAAATACTTTATTGTTAAATGAATAAAGATAATATAAAACGCTTCGAAAATGAGAAACCAAGAGATGAGGTTCTTGCCAAATAAAATCCCATTAGTGAAGGGGAATGGATAATTCTTTCATGATAAGACTTCTATATCCAATTCTAGATAAGCTTAATGGATTTGGAGATAAATATTCGTTAAGTTACGTAATTGGAGAAAGATGCTCAGTTTAAGAAAAACATAAAAGCCTTGTGGAAGAGAAAGGAAAATTTTTATGAGGAAAAGTCTCGCGAGAGAGAAAGGCGAGATTTTCTAAGAAAATCCTAGGCAAATGGATAAAAAGATCCATAAAAGTGGGACGTCGTTAATGGAAACCATATCATGAAAGAGGGTATTAAATACCCATTGAATAGATCAAAATGAGGCAGTTGATCCATGGCAAGAACTCTTGGCTCGGGCGTGAATTGGAGACAATCGGTTCTAGGTTGGGTGGCAGTGCTTAGTTTTCCAAGTGACCTCCTTTTAGTATTTTGATCTACTTCATGTGCATGTGATGTATTGCATGTTTAATTCTTACTCCTTATGTGTCGAATCTCTTAGCATATGTGTAAAGTTGCATGTGTTATCTTTGTTTATGGGAATTATTGAATACTTATGCATGTGGGCACTAGTGAATGTACATTAACTCAAAGTTTGAAGTTAATGATGGGATCATAATAGGTGATTACTAATATTGAATTAAGGAGGTAGGGTACCAATGGTATATGTGTTCCTATGTAAAATTTAATGATAGTGAGACAACTATGTATGATGAATAAATATGTTTTAAGGTTCATAGTTGTACAACTAGTGGCTCCAGTTATCTAGGCTATGCATTATGCATCATGAGGTAAATTACATTCACTGAGGCTCGTTTTAGTTGTAACATACATTATTTCCTATGATCCGTATTGCATGGGATGTATGTTAGTAATACCTTCGATTACAACAATAGGACTACAATCATGATATATGGAAATGGTAGCTACAATGGGTTATGACAACATTTCCATAATTGTTTGGGTTGAGTCATTGAAGGGATCAAATCTGAATGCATAATATTATCATGTTGACTATCCACAATTAATTCTTTCCTCCGAGTTGTGACATATGCATAGGAAATGTTGAAGGGTTGTTTTTCTTAATATAGTAAATAAGTGCATAATGGAACCTAAAAGTCCACATCGGGGATCCATTGGAGCATAGTAGGTAGTTTGTAGTATTGTGCCAAGGGGGTATGTGACACCTCCAAGGAAAGGAAATAGTGCATAAGCCCCATATCCTTCATCTCACACTCCCTTTCAAGGTCATCCTTGCAATCCTAGATCAAGCCCTCATCTCAAGTTAATATAAGGTCGTTGACATAGAGAACTAGAATGAGCAGAAGCCCTCCAACCATGATGTAGTACAGGTTGGGATCTGCCTCACTCTTAGTGAAGTCATTCGAAGGTAGTTGTGAATCTGAGTGTACCATGCTCTCTAAGCTTACTTGAGCCCATAAAGATCTCTCTTCAGCTTGCACACATGTGTGTCTTTGCTGAACTGCTTGAATCCCTCTAGCTGCTCCTTACAAATCTCCTCCTCAACAACTCCATTGAGGAATGTTGTCTTCATGTCCATCTGGTGGATCTTCTGCCCCATTTGTGTTGCAAGTTCCAAAATAGTCCTTATCAATGAATATTGTGCTACTAGGGAAAAAGTATCCTCATAGTCTATGCCCTAAATCTATGAGAATCCCTTGGCCAAAAACTTGGCCTTGAACTTCTCCACACTCCCATCTGCTCCATGCTTTAACTTGTACACCCATATCGATCCAACTACTGATTTCTCTTCAGGTCATGAAACAATCTCCCAGAGATCATTCTTCATGATAGAGGGATATTCCTCCACCATGACATCCTGCCAAACTTGCTGGGAAGTTTCCTTCTCATAAGAAGAAGGCTCAGTGTCCACCTACTTTGTAATCAAGGTACCTTTATGGTTCTCTACTCTACCTAAATATGATGCTAGGAGTCTCAACTTGCTCCCAAGCCTCCTGAATCAACCTCTTGGCCTTCTTCCTCCTTGTGGTGGGTAGCTCTGACTGGTTTCTCCTCCTCATCCTGATGTAAATCTTGTTGCACTATGTCGAAATTTTGAATAATTTAACACATATTCAACAGAGATTATCCTGATCATGTACTATTGCGGAAAACATACACAATACATAAGCTCCTCTACGTTGATCATCAATATAGTAGCATCAATAATAATAAAACATCAAGAGCATGCACACATTAACACAGTATGTAACCCGGGGAAAGC
>APFE030038614.1:31962-42679 GCA_000404065.3 Pinus taeda
GGATTTTTCCGGTCAAAATCCGGCAGCAATTCATTGGAATCCCAAGTTTGATAGCTAGTTTCTGCACAGTCAATGGCCTCCAAGGGTTTTTCAGGGAGCTGAATCCAAATATGCAGTTAAAAAACCATTTTAACTGCTAAAAATCAAGATTTAACCTCATTTCTTCCGCCGGATTCCGTCACTGGAATCTCCAAAAAGTCGCATTATAGACAACTCCATTCCCAAACACCAATTTAACCATTTCCATTTTGTAAATACAATAATTTACTAATAATTACCTGGTTACAGTTCCCAACACCCTGCTCCATTACAAAAGAATTCCATGAGAAATACCATTGGTTTTCAACGTAAGAAAAAACAGCTAACGTTTACCAGACAAGACATTAAAAACGCCTCACGGTACCACCAAAAATATATTTTTTTTATTTTACCTTCTATTAAAAATGAAATATTCTTTTACATTTTAAAAACATTCACCAGTCTCTTTCTCAAAATATGAAATTTTTGTATCTAAAAAATAAAATAAATTCGAATAACCATACTTTAATTCCCTCAGAGCAGGTACCAGCAACAAAATACCACAAAGATTTTAATCCCCATCAAAACACTAAAGACTTCTAAAATTCATCTACTTACATGCTCTCACAATAAAAGAGCTCGAGTTCAAATCTCATTACGTAATTTCTTCTTCTGTACACTCAAAATAAAAGAGCTCGAGTTCAAATCTCATTACGTAATTTCTTCTTCTGTACCTTCTCCTTTGTTTTACTTTTTTCTTTGAAAGTTTAACATTTTTCTCGGGAAATGTTTTGATTTTTTTTATTTGTTTTTAATTTATCTCGGGGAAATCGATCATACATACGGAATACGTTGAGAATCGAACATGACACAGCTGGATCACTGCATGCCCATCATATCCTATTACATGATTGGGCGGGACAGGATGATCCATTACATGCTTTGGCGTGACACTTGTATTCGACCTGAGCACATTTTCTCTGTTTTGCCTGTTTTACCTCGACCGTGGCTTCGGCCTCGGGGAGGGGGCGGTGATTAGAATTTTGTAGGGTTGGGAAAAGAACTAGGGTTCAAGGTGGGAGAAGGAGGCGCCTGCACTCTGTGTTAGGTATGAGGAATTTGGAAAAAAATTCAAGCTAATTCTGGTTTCAGCTTTTTTGTACTGTTATGTCAAGTAGGATTTTGAATGGGTTTTTGAATTTTTTGTTTTGTTTTGCTAAAGCAAGCTGTTTGATGGTTGTTTTTCTTATTTTTTTGGGTTAAATAATCCTGTTTAAATTATATATAATCTCTGGAGCCAGGAGTGTAGTTGTTGCTTGGAATTAGAGTCTTATCACATACTTTGTTACTTGAATTTGTTTGCGTTTATCATATAAGTAATTTTAGTTAAATTTTGAGGTGTTAGTAGAAAAATTGTGTTAAGATTTTGCTTGCATTCGATGTGATAGCATAGAAATTATAAGAGATTACTTTGCCCTTGCTTTATAGGGCAGAACTCGATGTTTGCCATTCATTTTGAGTAAAGAGCAGTGAAGAGAAGTATATGAAGTTTGATTTCTAATTGTATATTTTGAAGTCTTGTGAATATTTCTCGGGAGTGGCCTATAATATGATTTTTTGGAGATTCCGACGGAATCCGGCAGAAGAAATGAGGTTAAATCTCGATTTTTATCGATTTTTATCAGTTAAAATGGTTTTTTAATTGCATATTTGGATTCAGCACCCTGAAAAGCCCTTGGGAGCCATTGATTGTGCGGAAACTAGCTATTAAACTTGGAATTCCAATGAATTGCGGCCGGATTTTGACCGGAAAAATCTGCCGGAAAAGCTTTTAAAAAGTCGCGTTAAATTACTGCTCTTTCTCGCATTTGAAGTCTGAACAGAAAAGTGGTTTTAGTTGTTCGAGGTGTTAGGAAAGAAATTCGAGTTTAAAGTTTGCAATTTTATTTTTCTTAATTATAATTTATTGCTGTCATAGATTTTCGTTATATTGCCTTCTCGAGGTGTACATCGTGAGTGCGTTTTAGTTGGCGTTATTGCAAGCATGTCACGGCTGACTTTACTCAGAAATTGCAGAGGAATTTTCTGTATGGCCAAAATTGAATGCAATATATGGTAGAGGAGCGATTTTTATTTTTCAATCTTGAATGTCCGCTTTAACAAAATAAACGTATGCTTTCCTATTCATGTGCACGCACACCTGTGCTTTTCTATTGTCATAAGTGTTAGCTCAGCCGATTGAAGCGTTTGCCAATGCATGTGCATTACTTCTTCCTTTTCTGAGAAGACACTTAGTCTCAGAAGAGTTACGATTAAAAAGGAATCTTAAATTTTGAGCTTGGCTTTCACTTTTATGATGATGGTCTTTGGTTTCTCTATTTTCTCAATTTATGGGTTGGTTTGGACCTGTTTTTTTGTTTTTGTTTCTCTCTGGTATCCTAGAAGCACTATGTTCTGCCGAGTTATGAGTGTCCTGTTTTTTGTTTTTTTTTAAGCTCCTCTCTGTTATCTTAGAAGCACGATGTTCTGCCGAGTTATGAGTGTCTTTTTAGTGGTAGTAGCACCGTAACGCAATCTTATAGGTTAAAGTATTAGGTTTACCTTCAGTAAGGCCAATGGTGCTAGTTTTAGTCTTTGGTGGGGTATGTTTGTAGCCCCATCGCTGATCGCATTCTTGTTTGAAACATGAAGTCTATAAGCTTTAGGCTTGCCTTCCGCCACAAAAGCTTTACCATAAGCAGCTTCTAATATAATGATATAATGAATGTTAATTTTTCATCAGTTGCTTTATGCTGCAACTATTACTTCAACAATATCCAATAGCATCCAATTTAACAATTTCCACTTCTTCTATTTAACCAATATTTAACCAATAACAATAGAGCAATAGTAGATAGAACAAGTATTCAAATACACGATCAAAGACAGTCAAGAGACCAGAGACAAATATTTGGTCATTGACCAAGGGGTAAAACCCCTGGGAAAACCCTTTGCAAATCTTCTTCTATTAGATTGTCTTCAAATGTTCAGCAGAGAGAGTACATCATCCAAGAGTCAAACTTTGACTAGCCAATATCCAAAACCAATATACACTATTCAATCAATCTGATGTCAAATCAATATACCATTGCCAATATGATGAGGAAGAGTCAACTCTTGTCAACTGTTGAATCTGCAAAAAGTCAACTGTTGAATCTGCAAAAAGTCAACTGTTGAATCTGCAAAAAGTCAACAGCAGTTGACTGCTTGCAAATCTTCTTATATTAGATTGTCTTCAAATGTTCAGCAGAGAGAGTACATCATCCAAGAGTCAAAGTCAAACTTTGACTAGCCAATATCCAAAACCAATATACAATATTCAATCAATCTTATGTCAAATCAATATACCATTGTCAATATGATGAGGAAGAGTCAACTCTTGTCAACTGTTGAATCTGCAAAAAGTCAACAGCAGTTGACTGCCCTAACCAGTCAAGTCAACAGCAGTCAAATCAAACTTTGACTAGACAATATCCAAAACCAATATACAATATTCAATCAATCTTATGTCAAATCAATATACCATTGTCAATATGATGAGGAAGAGTCAACTCTTGTCAACTGTTGAATCTGCAAAAAGTCAACAGCAGTTCACTGCCCTAACCAGTCAAGTCAACAGCAGTCAAATCATGGTCAAATCTGCTTCAATTTAATTCAGTCAAAGTCCAGTCAATGCAGCCTCTTTTGCTGGTCAAGGATCAGTCAAAACAGCTCCAAAAACTTTGGTCCAACTTGGTCAATGGAGAGGGAAAAAGTACAGCTCTGTTCTGCGGTCAACAGCAGTCAAACTCCTCAAAATGCTTCAGTTTTAGAGCACAAAAATGAGGCCTGATGGGACAGATCTCCAAGAAAATCAAAGTAATATGTCTCCTTTTGACCTTGGTCAATGGTGGTCAAACTTCAACTGCAGAAAAGTCAACACTGGTCAAAAGTGGTCTAGCTGCTTCAGAATTTTGTCCTTCCTTCCTCACTGAATTTGGCCTCCTTAATCAGATCCAAAACCCAAGAAAACCAAGCCAAACCTGTTAAACTCGCATGGAATGTAAATAGCGAAATAGAAAGATAAGCATTCGATTGCATTTATTATTGACATGATAGACATTTATAGTACATGGTGTGACCCTTAGATTCATATTCCAAGTGGTCTCTTGGACTTCCGTGGCTGTTCACATTCCGCACCAACCCACAGAGGATTAGGTGTCCAACATTCTCCCCTTAATCCGAAGGGGTATTTATGAGTCTAAGAAGAATGCTGGAATACCAAATGTGCAAAAATGCATCGTAGAACTAGTCTGAATGTGCTCTTTGAAATGTTGGTATAAAAGGGGTGGTTTAAGGATGGCCACCAACACTGGAACGCTTAGTGCAGTACCCGGAACTCTTCCAAATCTGGCATGAAGCTGAGGTCTTCTGTTAGAGGAAGTGCTCCTCGTGTTTTGAAGAGGAAAACCTTCAACCTTGAAAGGGAGATCTCACCCCACATAAAAAGGGAGAAAGGGAGGTCTCAACCTGTGATGGTTTAAGGATGACCACCAACTCTGGAATGCTTAATGCAATTCTTGGAACTCTTCTAAAACTGGCAAGAAGCTAAAGTCTTTTGTTAGAGGAAGTGTCCCCATTTCTTTGAAGAGGGAGAAGCTCAACCTGAAAAGGGAGGTCTCAACCCCGCATAGATGGTTTAAGGTTGATCACCAACCAAAGTCATGCTCAGGGGTATCTTTGTCTTTGGCTATAACTTTGAATTTGGTATGGCGGGTTGTGGCTCAAGCTCGCTTGATGTGGCTTTGAAGCTTGTATATGACCATCGTTTCCCCCTGTCAATTATAAGGTGAGAAGATGGCGAAAACTCTACTGCAAGACTTTTCAATATTCAAGAACAAATCCTGTTGTATGAATGAAATATCTTCTTGGCTGTTGAATGAAGCCCATGCCAAAAAGCGATCCATCTAAGATGAATATTTGTTCTTGCAGGAGGCTTGTTTTGAAGCATCCGTGTGAAGAATGAGTACACTGACCACAATGATTGCACGGATGAAGATCAAAACAATGATCTTTCATATGGCCAACTCAGTCACAATGTTGGCATTTAACAACTTTTGGTTGCGAATTTGGAGGAGCATAATCTAGAATAGCTGAAGGTGAACTGTCATGAAGAAACCCAACACTATAGAATTGAATGGGCTTGGAAATGCCCACTTGTATTCTCAGCACATTAAAAATAACAAAAGACTCCAAGTACTAGAAAAGACTATGAAAGGTCTTAATAAGTGCCAGTAAAAGGCCTTGGTCTGAAATCGACAAAGAGCTTTTAGCTACCGAGCTTAGGGGGACAAAATAATGCCTCCTATATATCACCAGATCAAAATTTGTTGCGAGGAAAGATTTTAAAATGACATTGACAATATAACTCACAATTAACACTTTAAATTCCACCCTCTTACACCAATAAAAGCTCAACTAGTGTGGTCAATTTCAAATTCCTTCAACATCTCAAAGTGAGGGACCACTTCAGAGTTTTTTTGAGCTTTCGTTGGAAAAATTTGAGTTTCGGCCTCCTTTCTTTTCAAAAATATCAACTCAAATTGATAAGTTAAAGGCATATAAGGGTTGATTCCCTTGTTAAAGCTAAAGAGCTGAGCAACATCAAGGGTGCAGAAATTTTTTTTCAAAAGCTACCAACACCTCCGAGAGCTTCAATAGTATCTTTCTAGAAATGTTTGTAAGCAGAATAGCGTTGGTGGAAATTGTATCCTTGATCATGTTATGCAACTTATTGCGATGCTTCTTTATTGACATTAACTCAAATCTGAGAGATAAATCCTAGTATTGAATAGGTAAACATGGCATACACACGTCATATTCATTCATTACCATTTCTCTTCTATTGACCATCCCGTTGTGAATCACACAGGTTCATAATTCATATATGTCAAAATATATGTTACTGAAAACTTTAAAGAACACCAGCATGGTTTTTATGGAAAGAACTCAACGCATACCATAGGCCACTTGCATACTAGGAGGTGGAGAGGACAATAAAGCCCTCAGTTGTCGACGCTTCTTCCAGGGAGGACGGGGATACCAGAGAAGCAGAGCTTGCTTTTCACATCCATCTTACAATTTTGTGAGCACGACTATGCAATAACACGTTGGATCAGTGTTGTAGGAAATGTCCCCCCCCCTTTCACTGGATCAAAACCCCGATCCGCGATCCGTACAGATGCGTGGGGGAAGCATTGTCTGAAGCGCGTTTCGGAAAAACCAAAACGCGTTTCGGGCTGATAAACTCGCTTCCTGGAAATTTCGGAAGCGTGTGACCGAAATGCGCTTCGGACGACGCTTTAGTCGTACGAAACATCAAGCTTCGGTGTATGAAGCGTACGGATCGCGAGCTTCCTCCATTTTTTTTTGTATGAATTTTTTGAGCGATTCCAGGATGATGATGATCGTGTTGAGATGCCACCCCTATTTGGTCCCTTGGTTCCTAGGTTCCATGGTTCAACACCAACAGCAGGGGGTTCACCTTCATCAGTTTCAATGCCACAACTTCCACAGGGACCATCTTCTTCATTGCCACCACGTTCTCTTTGTGGTGGAAGGAGGAGAGATTAGTAGATATATTCACAATTTACTTCTTTTGTCGAAGATTAATCATTAGAGTTGTAGGCTTGTGAATTTGAACCTTTTTGGCTTGGCGGTGACCAAGTGACCTATTTTGTAAACATTATTATTTGAATTTTGGACATGACAAATGTTGACAGTTGCTCACTTGCTAGATAAATCATAATATGCTCTATGTTTTATGTTTTATAATATGCTTAAATGTTTTATGTTTTATAATATGCTTAAAAATTTGATATATGTTTGTAATTACTAGAATATAGATGGTTGATGCCCGAATAATTAATCATTGATGTACATACGAGTAACTACATGGAATCATGGATGCCATATCTATCTGGATTTATGCAAAAATATGCATGTTTTCATGTCTTCTACAACTAATTTGGTATTTGGGATGTTTGTTTTGAATATAAATGCAATATATATATATATATAGCAGATGCTTCCGTAGACGCTTCGCTTCCTAGATTTTGGAAAATGACGCTTCCACGTCCCCGCTTCCAAAAAACGTTCTCGTTTCGTCCCCGCTTCGTGCAACATTGCGTTGGATCCAGGGCATTGATTAAATGGATCAACTTTTGAATATGGGTTTCCCTCAAGCGCTGGCAACTCAGTCTCTTGCTTCTACTCTAAAAGCCACTGAATGGATTCTCAACCAACGGTCCGAGAGCCAGAAAGTAGACTTCGCCATAAGTACAGGAATTGAAACAAATGACTGATTATTTCATTTTCAGTTCCCACACAATTGTCGTTGGAACGCTTAATTGTCTGCAAATTTCCATCGCACCGGAATCTTGCTGCAAGTCCCATGCAAGGGAAGAAGGCTTTCTAACTCCAGACAAGCGGTAAACTGTCATAGATGCTGCAACATATAGTCATGCTGGAACTTAGGATAGAAAAGGTTGATTGAAGACACAAAAACCATAAGGCCCAAACCTTTATTTCGCAGAGGCAGGAAAGAAGAATGGACATGGCTTGGTGGAAGATCGTAATGCCTTTATCCGCATTTTTTTAAGTCAAAAGTATCATCAACAATGAAGGTGAGTGTGATATTTTGACTGATAAGAGTCTATTTGCAAGGAGATTTAGAGAGATGGGAGTCTCGTTCAAGATATTTCGCCTTAAATTGAGTGATCCACAGATACGAGAATGGCATGGACGCTTGGAACTGCTTGTGCTTTTTTTTTCGTTGAAGGAAACCAACCTATCGAGCAAGATGACTCAAAATGGGAAATGTATATCAGAGTCTAGAGGGAATCATTGAGTGGAGGCGGTGTTGTGTGTAGATTATTGGGGTTTTGTACTTATTACCGTTTCTATCATTATCCAGACACCACCTGTTTAAGAATTAGCCATAGGACAGTTGAGAGGCGTTTTGGAGGTTGCCAAGATAAGGCTTGACTCACTGACAAAGAAACGACCACCAGGAGACTATTCAAGTCGACACCAGAATTGTGATAAGTAAATAAATGCAATGCAGGAAAGAATGACACTGAAGAAAGAGCGTTAGGGTTCTGAAGAGCGTTTCTTGGAAGCTCACTAGAACATTAACCTCTACGCCTCTGTTGCTACCCAAATGCATAAAGCAACACATATTCTAACGTTCTAATTAAAAATACCCTTCCAAACTGTCCATTTCAAAATCAGAGAACAGGTATCCACTTTCCAATCCTACGTTGCCGAATGAATCCCATAAATTTACCATCGAAATATATAAAATTCAACGATCTTACATTTAAAATTCTAGTCTCTGCATCAATTTTCACAACATTGCAGCATAACACCAATGTGGGAAAAATACACGTGAGAAAACCTTGAAACCTTACACAAATAGCTAGAGACACAGAGTTGCACAGGTTTACACATGCCACAAAAACAAGTGGCTCACAAAAGATTGCGCATATTATGAACATACCTGCTCTGATACCATGTTAAACTCAATTGGAATGTAAATAGCGAAATAGAAAGATAAGCATTTGATTGCATATATTATTGACATGATACACATTTATAGTACATGGTGTGACCCTTGGTTTCATATTCCAAGTGGTCTTTCGGACTTCGATGGTTGTTCACATTCCACACCAACCCATAGAGGATTAGGTGTCCAACAAAGTTAAATGCCCAATCATCAGAAGTCAAAGATGCCAAAGAGAGAGGTCAAAGATGCCTCCAAACCCTCACACATGTGAAGAAGAATAGAGTTGCCTTTAACCTGTACAAACCAAACAATTGAAGAGAGAAGAAGAATGTGTGTTGTGTGATGTCCAAATGAGGCAAGAGGGCACTTATATTTATATGCAACTTGAGGGGTGTCATTTTGTCCATGAGATGTGTCATTTGACTCGAGGCCGACGTTGACAATTTTGTATTTGTGGGCTTGACCTAAAAAATCCGCTTTTCCTTATCCGAATTGAGTGCTTCAAAAGTCAATTTTGGTCCTCTGGAAAAGAGGAATTCAATGCAATGATTATATCCATCAAATGAGTTGTCCAAAGCAATGTTATCAGAGCCAAATTGGAGCCGGTGGAACTGGTCGGTTTGGCTGTTTTCGGCCCAAAACAGGTCCAAATTGGGACTCTGAATGGGAATTGGCCGGTTCGGTATTGAACTAGACTATTCCACCTAATCAGCCGGTTCAGGACCGGTTTTGTTTTGTTTGTCCCTTCCCAAGACAACGTAATTTTTTTGTCCTTTTTTTATTTTTGATTTTTCAATTGGTTGGCCCACATCTAATTCTCCCCTAGGCCAACCTAATATTCAAGCCTATGGTCCTATTATTGCTAGCCATTTCATTTTGTTAAATTTTAGGTATGTTCTATGCTTAGAGCAATTTATTTCAATTTTCATAGTAAACTCAATATCTTTTCTAGATTAACAATCACATCAACATTAAAGTAAACTGTAGATAGAACATAAACATAAATCATAGAAGACAAGCCAAGAGAAGAGGACATAATATGTGGCGCTAGCCAGGGACAAACCCCAAGATGGTGAAACCCTTGATCAATTCTTCTTATATGTTCTTCAATAGTTCAACGGAGAGAGAGAGAGAGATAGTATGTTTACAACAGAAGTCAATACTTTGACTTATCTAGATAAGAGCATAAATCATCCCTAAGAAGATGATACATGAGATCAGTTGAAGACATGCGGCTTCAAATGATTCTCCAAGGTGACTGCTTCACCTATCGTTGTGCTGCATTTCATCATCATGTTGCACCTCACCGTGCTGCACCATGCTGCACCCATTGTTACTATGCTGCATCTCATCATGCTTCATTAATCATGACTGTACCCATCATTGTACTGCATTATGTGCCATTACTGCACCATGTTGCCATACTAACCTATGTGCTGGCTGCATCTTGCTTTCTTGTTGTCCCTAGCTTACTTGTTGTCCCTAGCATGTTTGCTGTTGCATGCTAGCTGTCCCTTGCATGCTAGCTGTAACATTGCATGCTTGGTGTATTTGCTACTAAGTACCATACAACTGTCCCAATGTTAGTGAGTTGTCCCTTGCATGCTACTCTCCTTCGGAGACAGATGCTCCGGCTGTTCGGCAGTTCCTGGCAGTTTCGGCTGTTCCTGGCAGTTCCGGCTGTTCCTGATAGATCTGGCAGTTCCAACCATTCCGGCTGTTCTCGACAGTTCTGACAATTCCAGCTGTTCCCGACAGTTCTGGCTTCTGCCCTCTATGTCAGCTTTCCCACTTGTTCCGGCAGTTCTTGATAGTTTCGACAGTTCTGGCTATTCTCGGCAGTTCCGGCAATTCCAGCAGTTCCGACAGTTCCCGGCAGTTCCGGCTTTTCCTGACAGTTCTGGCTTCTACCCTCTAGATTAGGGCAGTGTTATCCCTTAGGATCTCTCCTCCTACTAAAACATAAAGACAAGTAGAGAGGAAGAGATCCCAAGTGTGTTGAAATGACTTGAAGGCCACCTCTATTTATACTAAAATGTTGAGCACAAGTGGGGTTTATTTGGTTGCTGGACGACCTTGACGAATTGTCCCATAACACAAATAAATCCATATCTC
>APFE030038614.1:45001-132127 GCA_000404065.3 Pinus taeda
AGCTCCCAGAGCTCAATGCATGCAACATGCAGGACCCTTATAAGAAGGTCTCTCAACGACTCCAAGTCATTCGGGAAAGTCACAGATTTGACCTTTCCCCGGGGCTTTGACAAAATGTCTATGACCTGTACATCAGTCTCAATGTGATGGAGCCTCCTCGCTCATCGACTTACCATATCGCAGATAAGGAAGTATCTGATGTATATCTGCTGGAGCAATCATCGAATACGGGATTCCTCAATAATCGAATCCCCCCTCTGGTTGTCACAGAGAATCACAATGGTATTCATCATGTGTACAAACAACTCACTTAAGAGCTTCTACAACCATGTAACTTCACACGAGATTATCCTCGTAGCTATGTATTCGGTCTCGGCGGTGCTTATAGCAACCAGCTTCTGCTTCCTACTCATCCATGATATCGAAGCAGAATCCAAAGAGAACCAGCACTGAGAAGTTCTCTAGTGATCCTCCACACTGCCTGCCCAGTCAGCATTCGAATAATCATGCAGTTTCATATTTCCAACAGTGTATCTCAATCCATGAGAGATTGTGCCCCAAAGATATCTCAAAAGATTCTTGGCACCAATCCAGTGAAGTTCAACCAAATATGAGCTCACCATGCTAACTGCAAAACATATGTCCGGACGGACGTTCACCAAGAACATCAACGCGAATGAGTTTATGAAACTCAGAGGCATTTCCCAAATCTTGTCCGACATCACTACCATATAACTTCTGAAAGTTAAGATCCTCGAGGTAGTCACAGGCTTGTAGTTTATCATTCCACATCCGAAATCCAACTCCCTCTTACTTCTGCAAATGAGAGGGTCTGCACCTGTCAGAAATAGGTCGTCCTCATAAGGTGCCAGTATGAGAGGTCTATCATCCACAACCTTCAGGTAATGGTTTGGATCGGTTTCACTCCTAGTGAATCTCAGCTTCATCAAACATCTATCAATCCTCTCATACTATGCCTGAGGTGTTTTGCTTCAAGCCATAGAGGGCTTTCTTCCACATATATACAAGAGATTCCCAATCATGAATCTCAAACTCCTCGGGTTGTTCCAAACCTATGGACCCGCTGTATGAGGGGAATGGTCCCCTTATAAGATTTTCCTTCAGTACATCTTAAACATGTACCTTCATGCTCTTCTTGAATTCAGGCATCCCTATCACCATCTGACTCACATCGGGTAGGGCACCATAGGTAGACCTCTGGTGTTATAGATGTGATATGTTAATTGGCATGATCCCCAATGGACCATCTTGCCACTTGATACAAATTGCCAACCTTGAACCCATGAGAAAAAGCATGTTTGAAAATTCTATTTTTTAACACGTACCTTTCCATCGATGAATGCCACCCTGAAACCTTTGACTTGCATTTCTCAGATGGACACCAGGTTCTTCTTGCGATTAGGTACATAAAAGAAATTCTTGTAAATGAATAGAGTTACCCTCATTCAATTGAGGGGTAACATTTCCTACACCCTTTCCGGGATAGGTGGCATCAACTCCAAGTATAATTTCATGGTTGTTTCCATCTCTACGAAATTTGAGAGAGCACCCTTCTATCTGATGAGGTGCCTTGAAGCACTATGATTAATAAGCCAGATTCTCAAAGAATCTGAAGGAGAGGGCCAATACAAGATAAAACTTCTTTATCTTATCAGGAACAACATTTGATTCTTCATACCTGGGGTTCCTTGCTTTCTTTGAAGAGTCGGTCGTTTCCTTGATGACCTGCATTACCTGTCATTCCCTTGATTATTGAAGATGTCCCTGGAATTATTGTTATCATCATCAAGTGATGTGTCCCTACCTTAGATACTCCTTCGCATAATGGCCGAACTTATTACAGCCAAGGCATCTGCCTTTCCTTCCACCCTTAGATCCGGGCTTCCCATTGAAGTGATCTTTAGGTAGGCCATCAGAAACTTCTGCTGCACCATTCTGATAATATTCTCTGCTTCGACATCACCCTTGGTGAATTTGAAGAGGGATGAGGAATCCATTGATCCTTTTGTCCTTTCCCCACTGTCTTCGGTGATTGCTCTTGCACTCTTGCTTGGGCATTGTCTTCACCTCAGCTCTGATACCATGTTAAATTTTAGGTATGTTCTATGCTTAGAGCAATTTATTTCAGTTTTCACAGTAAGCTCAATATCTTTTCCAGATTAGCAATCACATCAACATTAAAGTAAACTGTAGATAGAACATAAACATAAATCGTAGAAGACAAACCAAGACAAGAGGACACAAGATGTGGCGCTTAGATAAGAGCATAGATCATCCCTAAGAAGATGATACATGAGATTAGTTGAAGACATGCGGCATCAAATGATTCTCCAAGGTGACTCCTTCACCTATTGTTGTGCTGCATTTCGTCATCATGTTGCACCTCACCATGCTGCAACATGCTGCACCCATCATTACTATGCTGCATCTCATGATGCTTCATTAATCATGACTATACCCATCACTGTACTACATTATGTGCCATTGTTGCACCATGTTGCCATACTGACTTATGTGCTGGCTGCATCTTGCTTTCTTGTTGTCCCTAGCTTGCTTGTTGTCCCTAGCATGCTTGTTGTCCTTTGCATGCTAGTTGTTGCATGCTAGCTGTCCTTTGCATGCTAGCTGTAACATTGCATGCTTGGTGTACTTGCTACTAAGTACCATACAATTGTTCCAATGTTAGTTAGTTGTCCCTTGCATGTTGCTCTCCTTCGGAGATAGATGCTCTGGCTGTTCGGCAATTCCTGGCAGTTCCGACTGTTCCCAACAGTTCCAGCAATTTCGGCAATTTCGACTGTTACCGACAGTTCTGGCAGTTTCGACAGTTCCAACAATTCCAGCTATTCCCAGAAGTTCCAGCTTCTGCCCTCTGTGTCAGCTTTCCCGCCTGTTCCGACAGTTCTCGGTAGTTCCGACAGTTTTGGCAATTCCAGCTATTCCTAGCAGTTTCGGCTATTCCCAACAGTTCTAGTAGTTTCGGCTATTCCCGGCAGTTTCGACAATTCCGACGATTTTTGGCAGTTCCAACTATTTCCGGCAGTTCTGGCTTTTCTCGACAGTTCCCGACAGTTCCGACAGTTTTGGCTTTTCCCAGTAGTTTCGGCTTCTACCCTCTGGATTAGGGCAGCACTATCCCTTAGGATCTCTCCTCCTACTAAAACTTAAAGACAAGTAGAGAGGAAGAGATCCCAAGTGTGTTGAAATGACTTGAAGGCCACCTCTATTTATACTAAAACGTTGAGAACAGGTGGGGTTTATTTGGTTGCTGGACGACCTTGACGAATTGTCCCATAACACAAATAAATCCATATCCCAATGAATACTTATTGGAATTGGATGATCTTTAGATCAATCCTACACCTCTCGATGAGAGGGATCCAAGAAAAATATCAGCTTCCATTAATAAGATGACCCACATGGAGTTTGGCGCTAGTTGCCAATTTCAACACATTTCCATCATTTTACTTAATTTTTTAACATTACCATGAAATGACTTGGGATGTTTGAGAGTGGTTCCAACCTCATTGGATTTCATATGGAGAAAGTAGAATTTTAAATTTCACTCAAAATCTAGTAGAATTAACAATTTTTCAGGATATCAGGATTGCAGGGATAGCAACATTTCCATTGGATTTTGTCGTGTACGAGGGTAAGGAATTAGTATTTAATAAAGAGCACCAATCCCTCTATGTACTTTGATGTTAGTGGCAATGGTTGTCGAACTCCTCTATCATGACTCTACTAAAAAATTAAAAATGTACCCATCACGAAAACAAAATCTTGACTTGACATACTACGCTTTTTCTATCTTATTATAATACTTAGAGGGTTATATTGAGGATGAAGATCCCAATATAGGCAATGATTGCAGACTTGGATGCTACTCATTCTTCAAATGAGGATGAGGAGGATGATCAAGATGATGACATTGACAATTAGCACTTGTAGGCTGTAGTTGTAGTATTGTAGACTATAGTATCATACTATCATGTTATTTTGGACTATAAAGGCCTTTTAGAGCCGGCTGCTTGATGTTTTTTGGTTCAATGATGTTTTGCAATAAGTGCTATTTTGGTTATATGCACTATTACTTGCTATATAAATGAGAACTTTTGCATATTTGTGTATAAATGGTTTGGATTCATATGGATGCACATGAGTATATATGTTTTTCTTTAAAATATGAACATTTTATGTGTTTTTGGTAAACCTGTTTTTTTCGGTTTTTTGTTGGTTGTGGTCTGGTTCTAACTGGTTCCTGGTCCACAATGTTTTTCGGTTCGATCACTAGTTCGGTTCGGAGAACATTGGTCCAAAGTAGAATTTGGCCCTAGTTGCACAATTTAACACTCTCTCAACTAGGGAGAATTCCACCTGCGAATATCTGACCATCAATCATCATGCCATCATGTGCCATCTTTCCTTGTCTAGGCTCATCTCATGTTGAACATTCTCGAATCTAAAGAAGAAGAAATGTTGCAGGGGAGCTCTAGTTACCACCCTGACTCTATCACCATCAGGGAGACTCTGCTACCACCCAAAATCATCATCATCATTAGGAAGCCATAGCTACAACCCGAAACTAAAGACAATGGGCGAGATCAACCTACCCCAACACATAGGGATCACACTCTATCCCAAATTCCTTGACAGTAAGTGAGATCAACTTACCGGAGGTAAGGATCGCACTCGTGACTCTACCCTATTGTCCCTAATCATCCATCTTAACCCTAAAGAGTCAAATGGTAGAACACTTGCATCCACCAACTTGGGCTAGATTCACTTACTGCAAGGGGTAGGGATCACTCTCTATCCCAAGTCCCTCCACCCATTGACCAAATGGGAGAGGTTATTCCACAGAGTTGGCAGGACGTTAACTGGGGCATACTCGTACTAGGGGAGATCCCGGGTCACAACATCCTATCGATCGAGGTCTCTCATCCCCAGTAGCCCTATAGCTCCATTCCTCACCTTGTGAACTCAACCAGAGGGAAGAGCATTGCTCAGTGTTCTTGATAAGACTAGACCCTTAATCAAAAGGGTCATCCCAACCAGTCCAAGTTGCTCTCTGAAGACCATGAACTTCCCTTTTGGCACCATGTCACGGATGTAATGATATCTAATCTCGATATGCTTTGACTTGTCGTGAAACACATAATTCTTTGACAAACAAATCCCACTCTTGTTGTCGCAATAGATGACTGTCGTGTCCAGAACCTACTCAAATAACTCTCCAAAGAGCTTCCCCAATCAAACAACTTCACAACTCACCAGGTTAGCTACAATATACTCGGCCTCAGTAGTGCTAAGGGCTATGGACTTCTGCTTCCTACTCATCCATGATATCATGGCAGATCCCAGACTAAAACAACATTTGGAAGGACTCTTCCTGTTGACAACACTACTAGCCCAATCTGCATCTGTATATCCATGTAGTCTAACATCTCTAGCAACATATCTCAGTCCAAGGTTAATAGTCCCATGTAGATATCTCAATACATGCTTGGAAACAACCCAATGTACATGGTGTGTCTTGGTCATTAACTGGCTCAAAGTGTTAACTGCAAAGCATATGTCGGGGCGAGTGTTCACAAGGAACATCAAAGCACCAATCAATTGTTTATACTCTGAGGGGTTAGCCAGGTCTAGTCCAGCAGCCTCTCCACACAACTTCTTGAAATTCATCTCCATAGGAGTAGGCAAGGATTTGCACTCAACCATGCCAAATCTTTCTAACAATTTTACAACATATTTTCCTTGTGAAAGGAAAATCTCGTCCGACTTTGCCATACTTATAGTCCTAGGAAATACTACATCAAGCCAAGGTCTTTCATCTCAAACTCGGAAGCCAACTTCCTCTTACATTCTAGAATGAGAGGGTCTGCACCTGTCATGAATAATTCATCAACATATAATACCAAAATGAGGGGCATACCTTGGATCGTTTTGAAGTACAAGTTTGGATCAACATTACTCTTTGTGAATCCCAGCTTCATAAAGTAACTGTCAATACCAACATACCAAGCACGAGGGGCTTGTTTCAATCCATAGAGAGATTTCTTCAATCTACATACATGGGTCTTCCTATTATGAACTTCAAATCCTGGAGGTTGTTCAACATACACTCCTTGTAGCAAACCATGTAAGAAAGTAGTCTTCACATCCATTTGATGAAGAGTCCATCCCTGACTTGCAACAAGGGTTACTATCGAATGAATGGTTGTATATCGGGCCACCGAAGCAAATATATCATCATAATCTTCTCCCTCCTTTTGGGAGAATCCATGGGCTATGACCTTTGCCTTGTATTTTTCAATGCTTTCATCAACCCCATGCTTGATCTTATAAAGCCATTTCGAAGTAACCATTGGTTTCCCTTTTGGTCTTGGCACAACATCCCATACATCGTTCTTCATGATTGACTCGTATTCTTCGGCCATGGCATCCTTCCAAACTTGTTCTTTCATGATTTCTTTAAAGGTATGAGGCCCAACTTGAATCATATTGCTCATAGCTACAACATATGCTTGGTACCTGCATGGCTTCTTGCTTTCCCTGAAAGTTCCGTGGGCAACATGTTTCTTTTGTCCTTCAGCACATGGAAGTATACGGGGCAGAAAAAAATCCGGAGATAACCAATATCGGGCTCGACACTTGTGAATACTTCTTGGGAGTCTTGTTGTCCAAAGCTTGATGAGGCAACATGTTTTGACAATATACCATTGTGTTTGTTGCTTCATCCCAAAGGAACTTTGGCAACTTTTGATCATGGAGCATCGCTCGGGCAGCTTCTACAATGGACCTGTTCTTTTTCTCAGCCACTCCATTTTGTTTGGGAGTGTAGGTCACAATGGTCTCCTTCTAAATTCCTTCCTTCTTGCAAAAGTCTATAAATTCATTTGAGATGTATTCTCCACTGTCGTCGGACTTGAAGATCTTTATTTTCGTCCTTGTATGATTTTCAACCAAAGCCTTGAACTCCTTGACTATTTCGAATACCTCATCCTTGTGCTTCAAATAGTATATCCATGTCTTCCTTGAGAAATCGTCGATGAAGGTGATGTAATAAAGTTGACCCCTAAGTGAATGCACGAGCATTGGACCACGTATATCAGAATGAATGAGATGAAGGATGTCTTTCATCTTGTTTTTTCTAGAGGGGAATGGTCCCCTTGTCTTCTTTCCACTAGCACACCCAGGGCATACTCTATCATGTTGAGCT
Source organism: Pinus taeda (assembly GCA_000404065.3). Lineage (NCBI taxonomy): Eukaryota > Viridiplantae > Streptophyta > Pinopsida > Pinales > Pinaceae > Pinus > Pinus taeda. The sequence goes on from APFE030038614.1 coordinate 52,248, forward strand.
TGAATATCAGGGATCCCAGGGACCAACTTCTTCAATTTTGGAAGAGCATCATAATGTAGATGGGCCAGCCTTCGGTGCCACAACTCGTTTTGATGATTTTAATTATGGACCATAGCTAGAAGGGGTATTCCAGTGACTTTATAGAGTCCTTCAGACCTAGATCCCAATGTGAAGGCATTTCTCATAAAGGATCCAACAGGCCACGTGAGTACTTTTCCTTTGATGAATGCAACCCTCATTCCTTTATCCTCCAAGGCAGTTATCGACACCAAGTTCTTCTTCAATCCCGGGACATACATCACATCATGAAGCAAAACAGATTCCCCAAAGTCCAAATGAAATTTGACAGAACCAAAACCCTTTACGGGATGAATGGTATTGTCACCAAGTTTAATGGTCAAATTGGTCTCCCTCTCTACCAAATTAGAGAGAACCTTATTATATCTAAAGAAGTGATGAGAGGCCCCACTATCAAATAGCGAGCTATCCCAAGAATCCGGAGGAGATGAACTAGATAATGTGGAAATAAGAATATATTCAGATTGATTAGTAGCATTACTTTCATACCTAGAGTTCCTTGGCCTCTTTGGTAGACCATAGCTATCTTCACGATCATCAGGAGAGTCTCTTCTTCTTTCATTTCTTCTTCCACTTCTTCTATCATCTCTTCTTTCATATGACCTGTTGTTGTTGAAGCCTTGGTTATTATTGAAGGACCTTGAAGAATTTATTCTTGGAGCATCTCTCTTTTTGGGACAATCTCAAGCATAATGAAGTTTGACAAAACCAAAACCCTTTACGGGATGAATGGTATTGTCACCAAGAATAATGTTCAAATAGGTCTCCCTTTCTACCAAATTAGAGACAACCTCCTTATATCTAAAGAAGTGATGAGAGGCCCCACTGTCAACCAGCCAACCATTCCAAGAATCCGGAGGAGATGAATTAGATAATGCGGAAATAAGAATATATTCAGATTGATTAGTAGCATTACTTTCATACCTGGAGTTCCTTGACCTCTTTGGTAGACAATAGCTATCTTCATGATCATTGGGAGAGTCTCTTCTTCTTTCATTTCTTCTTCCACTTCTTCTATCATCTCTTCTTTCATATGCCATGTTGTTGTTGAAGCCATGGTTATTATTGAAGGACCTTGAAGAATTTATTCTTGGAGCATCTCTCTTTTTGGGACAATCTCAAGCATAGTGACCCTTTTGATGACAATTGTAACATTTAACATCCCTATCTCGCCTTCTTGAATCCTTGGAATCTTGATTGGATTGAGGAGATCTTCTTGATTTAGATAGCTTCCCCTTTCCTCTCTTCACGTTCTTCTTCTTCCCTTGAGCAGCGAAGGCAGTGGGTTCTCCTTCATTTGGCCTCTGAATTCTTCTCTAGATATCATAAATCTTTCCTCTTGATTGCATAGAGCAAGTAGATCATCAAAAGAAGGGATCCTTTCCCTGTTGTTGCTATAAATAATGAGCATATTCCATGATGAAGGAAGGCCACTAGGGGAAGTCGTCACCAATTCCCTGTCAGGTATGATTTCTTGAGTAGTCCGAAGTTGGTCCCTGATCTCAGTGATTCTTATGAAAAATGATTGCACGGTTTCTCCCTGAGGCAACTCAGATTCCTTGAGTTGATTTTTGAATTCATTTATATGACTCAAATTGTTCACCAAAAGATTTTCCCCTTTCAATCAGTTTCTTAGAAGATGGATGCTCTTGCTCTATGTCTCTTGGGCTTGTCTTCAACTTGGCTCTGATATACCATGTTAATTTTTCATCAATTGTTCTATGCTGCAACTATTACTTCAACAATATCCAAACAATTTCCACTTCTTCTATTTAACCAATGATAGTAGAGCAATAGCAGATAGAACAATTATTCAAATGCACGATGAAAGACAACTAAGAGACAAGAGACACAATATTTGGTCAATGCCCAGGGAAAAACCCCACAAGAGGGAAAACCCTTTGCAAATCTTCTTCTCTTAGATTGTCTTCTAATTTTCAGCTGAGAGAGTACATCATCCAAGAGTCAAAGTCAAACTTTGACTAGCCAATATCCAAAACCAATATACAATATTCAATCAATCTTATGTCAAATCAATATATCAATATCAAGATGACGAGGAAGAGTCAAATCTGGTAAACTGTTGAATCTGTAAGAAGTCAATAGCAGTTGACTGTCCTAACCAGTAAAGTCAACATCAGCCAAATCTGCTTCAATTTAATTCGGTGAAAGCCCAGTCAATGCGGCCTCTTTTGCTGGTCAAGGATCAGTCAAAACAGCTCCAAAAACTTTGGTCCAACTTGGTCAATGGAGAGAGATAAAGTACAGCTCTGTTCTGTGGTCAACAGCAGTCATATTCCTCAAAATGACTTGGTTTTAGAGCCCAAAAATGAGGCCTGATGGGACAGACCTTCTCCAAGAAAATCGAAGTCAAATGTCTCCTTTTGACCCTTGGTCAACGCTGGTCAAACTTCAACTGCAGAAAAGTCAACACTGGTCAAAAGTGGTCAAGCTGCTTCAGAATTTCGTCCTTCCTTCCTCACTGAATTCGGCCTCCTTAATCAGATCCAAAACCCAAGAAAACCAAGCCAAACCAAATGCCCAATTGTCAAAAGTCAAAGATGCCAAAGAGAGAGGTCAAAGATGCCTCCTAACCCTCGCACATGTGAAGAAGAATAGAGCTTCCCTTAACCTATATGAACCAAACAATTGAAGAGAGAGGAAGAATGTGTGTTGTGTGATGTCCAAATGAGGCTGATATGTGCGAGAGAGTCATCTCTTCCAAGTAAGTGGGAGATCAGATTTGAACAAGCCATTGTGTCTGCTTTCAAACAGATTTCAGAGCTTTGGAGACCTCTTGAAGGCATCTCTAACTAATCAAAGGATCAAATGACTCACATCTAAGCATGCCTTCCAAGGTTGATCCAGCTAGGAAGAAAATGTCAAATTGAAAAACCCAAGAAATCCTACCAAAGACAAATGATGATCTAGACCATGGGGTCAAGGATCTCCTTTAGGTGCTAGACATTGAAAAAGGAAAACTGCACTGATATCTCTAGACCTAGGCAACGGTCAACACAAGGAAGGCTAACCAGCACATGTAATCTGTCACAGAAAGTGAGAGGCCTCATTCTCATCCACGTGTGTTAGGTATATGGAAGTGCCTTTGATACATTACACATGCTGCTAGCAAACAAGGGATGGGTGTATTGGGAGAAGCTAGTTCGAAATGTACACTACAATTTTCAGGATCCATTGCAGATGAGCTGAGCTCAGACTTCTGTTAGTGAAATCTGTTAAGGTACCTGCAGATGTAGCAGTCTGTCTATGCTTCAGATATTTAGTTGCAAGATAAAAGGGATATGCAGATGCAGAACGTGATAAGGAAAGCCCTTTCATCTTAGGAAAAAAAAGAATGAGCTCCTGTGCAAAGCTAATATCGTAAATTTATTCATTCTGAAGCAAAATAATTTGCCATTTTTTGTTTGAGCTCAAAGCTTATGTATAAGGATATGAGTTTTACATGGAAATTTTTAGAAACACTTAGAACACTAAATGTAGAGAAGGATAAAATGCAGTAGCCAACCGAAGTTGACATCCCGGAAAGATATCATAATCTCTGGTGGCCGACAAATTAAGCAAACATGAAATTCTTTGAAGCTTATATGTTTATTTTAGCATGTATGTCTTTATACATCTGAAAACTTCTTCCAACTAATCAATCACTCTCTCTAATTGTGGACAGAAGTAATTCCTCTTTCCACGTTATGAGATTTACTTTGTTAATTTGACAGTCATTCTTTATATACTACAGAACAGTTCCTTATCTTATTTCAAAGGGTTCTTGGAATGGATAACACTATATTTTGAAAAGTGGGTAATACTGAGCAGCTTTGTTAAAGGAAACTCAAGGCCAGCTCTAACCAAGTCCTTTTTGTTGTTCTTATCCTGTGTGAACTATGATGGATCAGGGGCAATAGAGAAGCATGCTGTTTGCCTTGAAAAATCAATGGACTTGTTGATGCTGCTAGGAGCTTTAGAGACATTATGCTTTTTAATTTGGGTCCATCCTTATAAGATTTTTACTAGTTTAATTCATAACATCTCTTCCCTCTAATATCATCTGCTCTGTTGGTTAGTCATGCATGACTTCTGTGCCTTACCATATGGTCATTACGCTGTTCAAGTCAAATGATGTAATAGAGGCAGACGGCAAAGTCCTGTTTAGTTTAAGAATAAGTGTACGAGAGAGTTCATTGAGGACTGGTATATTAGGTTACTGCACAAAAATTAGAGATTAACAGCAAGAATCTACAGGGAGCTTAATTGTCATCTTATTGCTGCCATTAATGAATTGATTGTTAATTGTTGTCAGTTATATTACATCACTGTCATTATCAATTTCTGCTGTCTTTTAACTGTACATCATTGGTTTTGTTTTTTATGCTTATATTTCTCTCCTTATCCTTGTATTCATTGTATTAATCAATATCGTGTCTCACGAAAACCACCATAAGATGTATTCATGTTTTTTGTTGGTTTATTATAGGAAAAATATTTGGGTTTACCAATGTACACTTCTTTCTTTCCTTGATGATGTGCGGAGATACTGTTCGAAACGTTGGAAAAACAAAATATACAATGCTGTTCTAATTCCAAAAGCACAATGGATAAAACTAATTATGCCATTTTTAAAAATTAATTTTTATTTTTATATGTTTAATTATCACAATTATATTATTATTGTAACGATAGTTTGTTTATAATATTTCTAGGTTCCTTACTGAGATGTCTTAGACAAATATCCATTTTGTTATATTGTATGGCACATATTCATTTATGTATGTCCATATCTGATTGTTACTTAGGTGATTAAGTGTTCGTTGGCTTCTTATGTAGAATACCAAGCACAATGGGGCGGAGGTCAAAGTGGTGTTTTATTTTGGATCAACAAGTACAAGACTTAAGTGGGAAGAAAGTGTTTTCTCAGACTGATTTGATGTGGAGTGAAATTCTTAGAATGGATAATTCTCTTGACCGTGTTGCGCTCATTCCATATTCCAGAGTACTAGACTTCATCAAGGGGGAAGAAATGAACCCTGATGCACCTTGTAAGTTTATTCGGCATCAGGCAAGATCATATGAGGTCCTTGATAATTCCAGTGTGAGGGGTTCAAGATCAAATGTTTATTCTCTGTAAGTAACATTGTATTGGATTTGTTGAAACCTGTGTTGATTTATATGAATTAGTTAAATCTGATACGTAGACAATTGGAACTATTCAGCTATCATTGTTCTTATGGACCGGAAGATAAAAGGACCAAACCTGATCCTCCTATAAGAAAGCGGCGGAAAAATATTCAAAAGAGAGGATGTGGGTGCCATTTCATCGTGAAAGAAATGGTTGCCAGACCAGGGGTTGCCATAATTACATACAATGCGTATGTCCACGAGGATAAGAATGGCTGGCCATGTCATGGGAAATTGGATAAGTCTGGTGATCTGAGTGCTAGGAATGCACCTCGACTTCCAAGAGAAATGGTGTTATCAGTGGAGGCGATGTATAATTTGGGACTGCCAATCAAAGTGGTTTATGAGCAACATATTTTGGAGGTGGCAGAGGGCAGATATGATGTTGGACTAAAAATTAATCAGGATGGACATTTGTTGCAGAGGGACATCATCAACATTTGTAATCGTTTGGCCAAAGCTAAGTTTCAACTACACAAAAATGACTCAACAAGTGTTAACTTATGGTACCAACATGAGCACGAGTCATTCTTTTTCTTCCAAAGGCCAGATGCCGAAGACATGCCATTTATTATTGGCATTCAGACGGAGTGGATGTTGCGCAAGATGGTTGAATTCTCACACAATAGTTTTATTGCCATGGACTCAACATTCAGGACAAACAAATATGGGGTGAGTATTCATGGCAACTTACTAGGGAATTGAATAAGGTGCATATGTATAATCAGTGGTGTTAACGAATTTTATTTTTTGTCTTAACTATTCACATAGAAATTTTGTTTGTCTTAACTATTCACATAGAAATTTTGTTAATGCAGTATCAATTATACACCTTGCTCGTGTTTGACACACAACAGAATGCTCTTCCTGTTGCATGGGTTGTCTCATCACAGAATAGATTGTCAGACATCTTACGGTGTTTGCCAGCACTCATGGAGAGAGGTCGACAAGTTCAACCTACATGGACAATAAATGCCTTCATGACAGATGATGCTTTGGTTGACATTGATGCATTAAGGTATTCGCTATAATTGATGCATTAAGGTATTCTTTATAATTGATGTCCTACTCAATTCGTTGTTTATACTACATAAAATGTGTCTTGTTTGTTGTAGTGCTATAACTGGATCTCGAGTTTTGCTCTGCGTATGGCACTTTCGGAGAGCATGGTTGAAGAATGTGAACAAGTTGGCCACTTGTGGGAAGAATGCTCGAAAGATGTTTATAATGTTGGGTGAAATCATGAATTCTTGTCGTGACCCAGATGCGATATCACGAGCTCTGAATGCATTCTATATTGATTTTGCAGCAGAGGAGCGCTTCTTGGAGTATTTTTCAACAAATTGGATGGTGGGCGAAAATTTTCGTAAGCATCTAGTCTGGGATTTGTAGTGCATTGCTTTATCAATCATTTGTTGTCTGAGCTAAATTTTGATAAATTTAATAATTGTTGCAGATATGTGGGCAAAATTTTACATAAATTTCTGTCATGCCAACCAAGAAACAAACTGTTCCATCGAATCCTATCATTGTTTTCTGAAAAGAAAATATCTTTGTGATCGTAGAAAGAAGTCTTTACAGAGAATGGATTGGTTGATCTTCACATTACTAAAAAGGGTGGAATTATGTTACTGGAACATGGCTTGTCTGAAAAATTATAGTCTTGTCAATAACTATAGGTTGGAGCACATGTATGAAACATCTGTAGACAAAGCAAAAAGAATTCCTGAAGACCATTGTGTTCGGGATGAGCACATTGAAAATGCATTCTGGGTTCAGAGTCAGTCATCGTCGAATGCATACCTTGTGTTGTTTTTAGGGCAGACTTTTAGTTCATGTAATTGCCCATGGGCAATTAGAGGCAACTTTTGTAAGCATGTTATCAAAGTTAGCACGTTGTGGGGGGATATGCAGGACCCCAGGGAAATGATTAATTTAAATAGACAAGATATTAACTTCGATTGGCTAAGCAATGTGTCCAATATAGTGGTATTTAACAATGGCGTTGAAGAAGATAGTGTTGTAAATGCCAACGATAAAAATACAAAGAAGAACAGTGCTGAAATTGAAGATGATGATTCCGATGGTAGGAAGTGTGTCAAAATTTTTGAGGAATGCAACACAAAATTGCAAATGATAATGTCTCAACCTCCACAAAATTTATCAAAGGCATTATTGCTGAAAAATCTAGTTGACAAGCTTGTAAAGGATGTTAATGAGAATTGTATGATGGATTTTGACTTCATCAATGATGGTAACGAGCAGACATCAAAGCGGAGTAAGAGATTTATAAGCTCCTAAAAGAAACATTCCAGATATGAAGAGAGAAAAATCTTCTATTGAGAAGGCTCTGAAATGATTTTGATGTTGTGTATGTAAGCAGTACAGATTTCTTGGTGGGTTTGCTGAAAGATCTAGTTGACAAGCTTATGAAGGATGTTAACACAAATTGTATAATGGATTTTGACTTTATCGTTGATGGTAATGAGCAGACTTTGAAGCAGGGGAAATGTTTCTCCGCTTCTAGAAGAGGCATGACAGATATCGAAGAGAGATGAAGCTTTTCTTAGAAGGTTCTGAAACGGTTTTGATGTTGTTTATGTTAAGAGTACATGTTTCTCGATGGTTGTTGACAGGGAAAATCAAACCAGTCATTAGATTCAACTTCCCTATAGTGACTCTGGACGTCACCATGACTGTAGTTTTTTCTATAGGTTTGCATCCTAGCTTTAACAAAGCGCTACATCTTTTTTACATTGGTCCATATATGGATATCTACTGGCAGAGAATTTGATCTTGTATTTAATTGCCAAAGCTGTAAGTTTTTTCTTATTTATTAATATATAGTTTTTCAATTGCTTGTACCACCAAAGATTGTTGAGGTAGAGTTGTTTATGAAAGTACGTTGTAGTTCGGTTTCCTAGAAAATGTTCACTTTGTCTAACTATGCTTGCAAACATGTTTAGAAACTGTGCATGTAATTCAGTTGAGAGAAGCAATGACACAGATATATATGAAAGATCGCATATTTTTTGTTTAGTTTTCCAATGCATATTGAAATAAAGTGGACTCTTAAATTGCACCCTTTCTGAAGAACTAAAAAATTTCTATCTAAAATGCAAACATTGTATCTCTGGAGTCTCTGTACAGTGAAAGGGTTGTATTAATGCATCGTTTCTGAAGTCGTTCCTGTCTGGGAGGCGTGGCAACTGTTGTTACATTAAATGCTAGTAAAACTAATTGCTGGTGTAGAGTTGCCAATATTGCCTATTTTAAAAAGTGTACGAGTTTCAAATAATTTAAGTATTTCCTATGTAAAAGTAGTTTACCTTGCATATTACAGTAATTTGATTTGATTCGAGTCTCTTTTAGTCAACTAAGGAATCAGTACAGTCGGTATTTTGTCACCAAGTTCATTCGCTTCATGGGTATCGCAGTTCAAATAAATATTATGTTTTCTATTTCTCTATCATGCTACCACAGTTTTAACTTTTACTGTTGATATCTACAGTTATGTGAATTTCAAATTTGAAGTATTTTTAGTTGTTGATACTCATAGCTAACAGGATTATAGTATATACTTCTGCTAATTGATCTCACAATTTCAGGCTTTAGTTGCAGTCCTCGCACATCACGAAGCAGAACTACAAAATAAATCTGCCAAAGTGTGCTCAAAAGGTTATTGCAGTAATATGGTATAATATTAGAACTTGTTCTTGAGCAATAATTTCTCTACTACATTCTTGTTCTTGGGCAATATATTCATTTTGAATAGATAACTGTTTTTCTATTTCAAATGAGCACTTATTTGATTCTCTATCATTATACACGATCATCAAAATGATGTGCTTGAACATTGTTTGTCATGTTTGTCATTTTTCATTGTACTTCACTAGTGAGGTATGATCTATGTTCTTCGAAGAAACTTCTGCAGCATGAAATTTTTAGGGTTCACCATCTTTGGATAACAAGACATTTTAGTGTTTCAAGGAGCAACGATTCGTTCACATCCCATTTGAAATTGGTTCAAGCGGATGTTTCCTTTGTAAAAATTTACCTATCCTGGATGGAAAATAACTCTGCAAATAAAGCTTTGATTGCTAGTAAACAGTTTTGTTAGAAGTTTTTCCGTGAGGATCAAATTATTTGTGGAGCAATGTTTGGCCTAAATTCTGATGCTCTATCTTGCACATCAAGTAAAAATGCATTTGCACTCCGTGCAGGCATGTTTGTTCTAATGTCATCACCTTTCTTGTCGAGTTAAAACAATGGTCAATAGAGGAGCCATCCTCTGTTATGATTAGTGCCGTCTTTTATGATTGACAATGTCAACTGTTTCATTTTCGACGCAATCTGATATGATACATTCCCGTTCTTTAATACATTCATTCAGATGTTGATACACTAACATGCCTTGGATCCATCACTGGGGGTTTAATTGTTAACAGTTATGGACTCTGATGTTTCCGCGACAGAATCTCCCTCCTGCCAAACCTCAGTGTATATATAGTTTTACTACTAAACATCTGATACTAGAAATACATGATACACTGGATTCTACTTTTGTAAACTCTTGGTGGTTTGTTTTGCACTGTGTTGTTAACAGTTTGCAGATGATGTACAATAAAGCTCATATCTCCAATGAGGGCCTATGCTACACACTGTCGTTCGTAACACCAATCAAGTTTAAAAGTTGACACTCACATCAGTCATTATTACCTCACTCTTGGATTCTCCTTTTCTAAACTTAAAAGTTGACACTCACATCAGTCATTATTACCTCGCTCATGGATTCTACTTTTCTAAACTCCTAGAGGTTTTTTTCGTCTGTTTTAATCAGCGTGCAGATTAAGATGTACAGGAGGGAAATATTTCCAATGATTCTTAATGAGGGTCTATGTTATATAACTAGCCATATAGAGAATGTCATCCATAACCCCAAATCATTTTTAAAAGTTGACAGTCACATCAGTCACATCAGTCATCATTATCTCATTTTTGTCTACATCAAATGATTCATGTTTTGCTTAATCAGTGTCCTAAAAAATTTGCCTTGTTTTTTTACCCAAATGTTAATACCTCGCTAATACATTATCGAAACAAGAAAATACAAAGTGACAGTGATACTTTATTTTTAATGACCACCTTAAAAATACGATATTCATTCTGTTTGAGTATTAAAATACTCACATGGAACATTGGTATATATAATTGAGACATGAAGCATTGGTATATATAATTGACCTATTCATTTTAGGTAAAGAATCAAAGTAAATCTTATTCATAGCATGCTTTATTTTTAATCACCACCTTAAAATATGATATGCAGTCTTTTGCGTGTTAAAATACTCACATGAAGCATTGATATATATAATTGACCTATTTAGTGTAGGTATTTTGATGTGCTTCATGTCTCATTTAAATTATCTATTTCATGTGCTTCTGAGCTATAAAAAGCTATCATATATATAATTGACCTATTTAGTGTAGGTATTTTGATGTGCTTCATGTCATTTAAATTATCTATCTCATGTGCTTCTGAGCTATAAAAAGCTATCTCCTATTGGATGTGAGTAACTTGACACCGCACTAAGTTACTCCTCACTATAAATAATTTATTTTGATGTGCTTCATGTCTCATTTAAATTATTTATCTCATGTGCTTCTGAGTTATAAAAGCTATTTCCTATTGGATGTGAGTAACTTGACACCACACTAAGTTACTCTCCATTATAAATAATTCATGTGCTGAATAGTACATGAATAACACAAATCAAAATTCATGTGCTATTCAGCACATGAATAACACAAATCAAAATTTAAGGGTATAAATAATTCATATGCTGAATAACACAAATCAAAATTTAAGGATATTGCATGTGCACAAATTTCCATCCACATCAAAAATCTATTTCATGATAAAGATTATGTCAAACCTCAACTTACTCTCAATTCACTACGAAAGCTTATTACTGATAAACATTTAAACTATGTGAGATGGATGCCAACTTGTTCATGAGTGAATAAAATTTAAAATTTATTATTAGTGTTACAAATAGACATGCTTCTGTTTACAATTTCAATTCACTACCAAAGCTTATTACCGATAACCAATTAAACTATGTGAGATGGATGGCAACTTGTTCATGAGTGTATAAATTTAAAATTTATTACTAGTGTTACAAATAGACATGCTTTTGTTTACAATGAAATCCAAGGGATGCTTCCTCTTAATTTTGGATGACATCCCTAGTAAACTTATCGATATATGCCTTGTACATGGAGATTGGAACCATGACTTGTTGGCATGGAACTAGCCAAGTGTCGACCAAACTATTGGCCAAGTAGTTAATTGACCAAGAAATATATAAATGAAACTGAATGCAAAGGCACAAGTAAAAACACGATGTTTTACGTGGTAAAACCTTGACAGGGTGTCAAGGAAACATCCACGGGGCAAGGGATTGGATTTTCTATTAAATCACAATGACTCCTCGATTACAATAGTTCAGGGATTCATCATTTTATAAGAACCTTCTCCGTTACATAACTGTTGTTTCAGTATAAAACCAACTTGGCAGTAAATACAATTTTTACACATTTACACAATTAGTTGTCAAATTCCAACAAACTCCACCTTGACAACAGTTTTCGTAATCCCTTGCCCATGCCCATTCATCATCTCTTCTGCAAGCCAAGAGAAGCTAAACACCATCGCAACTTCTCTACTGTAACTGGCTTCGTGAACATGTCTGCACAATTCTCCCGTGTATGGACTTTCTTGAGAGCTACTTTTCTGCCATCGATCACATGTCTCATAAAATGATACCTTACATCAGTGTGCTTGGTCTTGTTGTGATAAGCTAGATTTGTAGCCAAGTGAATAGCACTTTGACTGTCACAGAGTACATTCACTTTCTTCTGCGTCCTTCCAATCTCATCTAGTAGATCCTTTAACCAGATTGCTTCTTTACTGGCATTTGAAGCAGCTTTATATTCTGCTTCGGTAGTGGACAACGCAACTGTTTCTTGAAGCTTTAACATCCAACTAATTGCTCCACCTGCAAGAGTAAAGACATAACCTGTAGTAGATCTCTTTTTTTCCAACTCACCTGCATAATCAGCATCTACATATCTACAGACTGATCCTTCACTACCATTAAAGATGATGCAATGGTCACTTGTGCCTCTTATATATCAAAGCACCCATTTCACTGCTCGACAATGTTCTTCACCTGGATTTGCCTACAACATTTGCATATGGTACATGAGACATATACTGCTTTTCTTCATTAGTTCTAGGACTCAAAACCGAAGAAAGCTTAAAATGAGAAGCTAATGGAACATTAACAGGTTTCATATTGTTCATACAGAACTTTTCAAGTACTCTTTCCACATACTTCTGTTGTGATAGCCAAAGCTTACCATTTTTTCTGTCTCTGTGTATCTCCATGCCTAAGATATGTTTTGCTACTCCAAGATCCTTCATATCAAACATCCTAGAGAAATGAGCCTTTAACCTGTTGATCTCTTCCATGCTTTTGCTTGCAATAAGCATATCGTCAACATACAAAACTAAATGAATATGCCATTGAAACTCTTGAAGTATACACAATGATCATACTCACTTCTAATAAAGTTTTGGCTCACCATGAAGGAGTCAAACTTCTTGTACCATTGCTTGGGAGACTGCCTCAGGCCATATAATGATTTCCCGAGCTTGCAAACTAATCTTCTGTTGTGACCTTGTACAAAACCTTCTGGCTGTTCCATATATATCTCTTCATTCAATCACAATGTATAAAAGTTGTTTTAACATCTAACTGTTCTAACTCATGGTTAAGTAATGCTATTAGTGCCAACACAGTACGAATAGAAACAAGTTCTACAACTGGTGAAAAAATCTCATGAAAGTCAATACCTTCAACCTAAGAATACTCTTTTGCTACCAGTCTCGCCCTATACCTTTCGATACTTCCATCAACTTTCTGTTTCAATTTGAAGACCCATTTGCATCCAACAACACTTCTCCCTTCAGGAAGTTCTACAAGATCTCATGTATTGTTCTTGGCTAAGGAATCTATTTCTTCTTTCATAGTCGTTTTCCATTTTCGCTATTCGTATCATCTACTGCTTCCCGATAACAAGGTTCCCCATCTTCAGTAATCAAAGCAAAAGATAAAGCAGAATCTTCATACCTTTTGGGAGTTTTTCTTTCCCTTGTAGACCTTCTTAGAGTGATTGGTTGCTAAACTAGTTCAGAAACTTCAACAACTTCTTTTGTATTTTCAACACCTTTTCCTCTAGAATTCTCTCCTTCCTTTCGACTTTCAAGAAAAGGTCTAGCCTCCAACTGAATTTGTTGATTTGGCGATATTTGTTCCTGTTCAATTCTTTCAACATTTGATTTTAAAAGAGAAGATTCATCAAATGTTACATCTCTACTAATGACTATCTTCCGTGACGTAGGATCCCACAACCTGTATCCTTTCACCGCATAGTCATACCCAACAAAGACATTACATTTCGATTTTGGATCTAATTTTGAACGCTAATTTTTTGGAATAAGAGCATAGGTATTACAACCAAATATCCTTAAATGTGAATAATCACAAGACTGACCTGACCAAACTTCTTCAGGAATTTTACAATTAATTTCTACTGAAGGTGATCTATTAACTAAATAACAAGTAGTGGATACTACTTCTGCCCACAACTCCTTTTGCAGGTTAGCATTGCTGATCATGCTTTTGGCTCTTTCCATAAGAGTCTGATTCATACATTCAGCAACACCATTTTGCTAAGGAGTATAAACAACAGTTTTGTGTCTAACAATTCCTTCATCCTTACAGTACTGTTCAATTTTTGGAGAAGTAAATTCACCACCATTGACAGTTCTTAAACATTTAATTGATTTCCCTGTTCTTTTTTCTACCATTGTTTTAAGTTGTTTAAAGACATTGAATACATCAGCTTTCTTTTTCAACATAAAGACTTAAACTTTACGGGAGAAATCATCAATAAACGTTAAAAAATATAAAGCACCTCCATATGATATAATAGGAGATGGTCCCCACAGATCATAATGAATATAGTCCAAAATTTCTTTACTATTATGACTTCTAGTTTTAAACCTCTGTTTACATTGTTTTCCATACACACAATGTTTACAGAAATCCAACTTCAAGGATTCCAAAACAGGAAGTAATTTACGTTTCATTAGTACCTGAAGACCTTTCTCGCTCATGTGACCCAATTGCTGATGCCATAGGTGAGTACCTTCTTCTTTCTCTGAAACAATAGCTGCTTCACTGACCTGAGTACTTCCTTTGAGTCTGTAATGATTTCCGACCTTTTCTGCTTTCATAACAACTAAGGCACCTTTAGAGACTTTCATCACTCCATTCTGACTTGTAAACTTATAACCATCCGAATCCAACACTCCCAAAGCAATCAAATTTTTCTTCAATTCAGGTACATGTCTAACACTAGTTAATGTTCTAACTGTATTATCGTACATTTTAATCCTGGAATTTCCCATCCCAATAGTTTGACATAATACATTATTAGCCATAAACATAGAACTACCATTTACATCTTCATATGGAGTAAACCAATTTCTGTGTGGACACATGTGATGAGAAGCACTAGAGTCTAACAACCAACTTTCAAAATCCTGAGAGACATTAGATACAGGTAAAGTTTCATCTATCATACATAATTCTTCAGCAGATAAAACTTCATCTACCATACCTGAATCAACCTAATTTGCTTCCTTCTTCGGGTTATCAGACTCTTCTCATTTCCAACAGTGTTTCTTAAGGTGTCCATTTTTATTGCAGTGCCAACATTTTGCCTTACACTTCTTTCCCTTTGATTTTGATCTGGAAGACCCCCTTGTTTTTTCTCCTCTTTCCTTTAACCATCCTCTGGCTATCATGGCTTTTGATGTAGTTGTTTTAGTACTGGATTTCCTTCGTACTTCTTCAGACAAGAGAGCTCTCACAACTAATTCAAATTTCAAAGAATCAGCAGTGCTCAAACTGATTGAAGTTACGAAGTGGTCCCACGACTCGGGAAGAGAACACAACAAGGTCATAGGTTTGTCTTCTTCCTGAATTTTAACTTCCATATCTGATAATTAGCATATAAGTGTATTATTTGAATGTTCTGCAACTTTTGTACCCTCCATCTGCAGATTGTACAATTTTCTTTTCAAATAAATTCTATTGGTTAAAGATTTTGTCATATATAGTTTTTCCAGTTTTTCCCATAAACCTGTCGTTGTGCTCTCTTCAACAATGTTGAAGAGAATTTCATCCGCCAGACATAACTTGATGGTACTGAGAGCTCGAGCATCCAAGTCCTCCCAATCTGAATCTGTCATGCTAGCAGGTTTCTTATTTGCCCCGTCTAGTGCTTTGTGCAACCCTTGTTGCACCAACAAATCCCTAACTTTTATTTTCCATAGAGCAAAGTTGTTCTTGCCGGTGAATTTCTCCGCCTCAAACTTTGCATTCGTCATCTTGGCAATTTCTTTCCTCCTAGGGTTTTAGTCTTTCAACTAGGGTTTCTCTGAATTTATCTTCTTTTGATTTCTTAAAAATGATTATGTTCCACTTTAATAAATTTCCAAAACTTCCACAAAAACTTCAAACCCTATTCAACTTTTTATGTATCTTTTTTAGTTCATAATTTTAGAGAAAAAAAATTCCTTCTTCCTTTTTTTTTTTTTTAATTAACCCTACTCATCCTTGGTTCATATACTTCCCTACTAAAAATATATATATATATCTTTGTTTCTGATACAATTTTTTTTTACCCAGATTTCTTTTTAAACAACAACTCTGCTTCAAGCAGGGGGCTTTTTGTTTCCTTCTGTTGTTTTCTACTTCGATAGGGGCTGTTTGAATTCTGATGCTAACCGAACATTTTCTTTAAAAGATTACATACTTCAAATAATGGCTCTTTGCTAGCAATTTGCACGATGGGCTTGGTTGTTGCCTCTGTAGTTCTCAATTTTTATTTTATTTTCTTCTGTAGACTTCACACATAGACTGCAAAGCTCTTTCTTCATGACGGACAGACAGACGGGCTCTTCCTTTCGGCGTCAGACTTCAACGATTGACCTTTCTTCACGACGGGCAGACATCGACGTCAGACTTCAACAATCGACCAATGACCCTTCAGGAAAGAAAACAACTTCCTCACTGGCGGCAGCGGTGGCTCTTTGCAGCAGTTCGATTCTTTCCCTACGGCAATGGGCTCCAACACATAGTGCCTTTCTCTCTGGCAGTGAGCAATTGACAACGCTCTTCCTCAACAACAACAACACAACTCTTTCTCTGGCGATGGGCTTGAACACACACTAGCTCGATGTGGGCTCTAGTAATTTTTATAATTTGCTCTGTCAAGCGGTGGGTGTGGGCATGGGCATGGGCTCACTATTCCAAGCCCTACGGTTATGGCTTTTTCAGGACTGCGAAAATGGCTTCTGGCATTTTTAATCTTATCGAGGGCTCCCAAATTTTCAATGAAATTCAACTCAACTCATGCTCTGATACCAATTGTTGGCCAAGCAGTTAATTAAACAAGAAATATATAAATGAAACTGAATGCAAAGGCACAAGTAAAAACACGATGTTTTACGTGGTAAAACGTTGACAGGGTGTCAAGGAAACATCCACGGGGCAAGGAATTGGATTTTCTATTCAATCAACAATGATTCTCCTCGATTACAATAGTTCAGGCATTCGTCATTTTATAAGAGCCTCCTCCGTTACATAACTGTTGTTTCAGTATAAAACCAACTTGGTAGTAAATACAATTTTTACACATATTTACACAATTAGTTGTCAATTTCCAACACAAACATCCCTAGTAAACTTATTGATATATGCCTTGTACATGGAGATTGGAACCATGACTTGTTGGCATGGAACTAGCCAAATGTCGATCAACAATGGCAACAACAAGATGAACTAACCTCTTGGTTAGCATATGATATTTGAATGCAAGAACATTAAACAAATAGATGATCAAGCCTAGAAGAGAAATATATCATTGAAATATTGTATTTGAATACAATATCATTAAACAACTACAAGATCAAGCATAGAAGACAAATATATGATTGACATATGATATTTGAATGCAAGATCATTAAGCAAATGACAAGGTCAAGCCTAGAAGAAAAATAGATCCTTGATAGCTTGGATTGTTAGCTTAGATGGATGTAGACAACTCACTCCTTTGAGAAGATTGATTTAGGTTTTCTACTGAAGTTCTTTATATTGTAAATAAAAAATTGCATGTGAGAATAATTTTTGGGAGTGGTCTTAATGTTGATGGGGAATGGCTTTCAAATTTGCAAGTTTGCCATCTCCTTGATATTTGAATCCCTTGATATAATAAACTTATTCATTCCCTGGAAGATATCCAACATAAAAATGGCAAAAGAAATGAAAAAATATATATATATATATAATTCACAACCATCTATGTTGGTGTATATACACATGGATGGATCATGCAATGAAGTGTTATGACCTTTTCTGATTTATCATTATTATTGAGTTTTATACATTATTTTGGTTATGTTGTTACTTTCAAAGATAATCTTCTAATAATCTTATGGGGAAGTTTACATCTTTATTAGTTCATTAATGATTATTATTATCATAATGTAGTTTTATACGTACTTTATGTTTGTTACATTGTCTCATTAAAAAAAATGCTTTTATCTTTAAAGAATACTTCAGAGAAGTTTACACCTTTTCTATTCTTGTATTACTTTCACCTGTTGCTATGTTCATGTGGACACCCAAGAATAATATCTTTGTAATTGTAAACAATATTTTTGCATTACATATGGATTAATAAACCTTATATCAATTTTTATTGAGTTTTTTTTTTTTTTGATGGTTTTTTTGAAAGAAACTTTTGGTCATGTTTTCTTGTTAATAGTTGATTTTCCCCCACTTTGCTTCCAATTGTATTCTTCTCGATGTATGGAGGTTTTCATTATATTCATTCTGATTTGTCATTGGTTCATTTAACAATGCAATGATTCTTATGATTATGATGACAATAATGCATTATCATATCTTGTCTATTGGTTCTAAAACATTCATTGTTTGTCACTTCTAGTAGTTTAATGGTTAGTAATAGGACAATATAAAAGTTGTTTTGATTTTGGCTTTCAATTAGATTTGAATTGATTCTAATATCAATTATGGATGTTACCTTTGTTGAATTCCGTGAGTCCACTAGAAAATATATTGTTTATGTATTAATTAATGTTGATTTGTTAATACTTTTTTTGTAGTGTTTTCTTCTCACCCTTTTATCTTTGTTTTGTACAAGCAAGTTTTGATTCCTTAAGTGATAATTATTTTCATCTTTCTTTAATAACTCATTGTTGAGTTTCTTGTTAATTTCAATTTATTTAAAACTTTATATCTTCATCATGGCCTTGTATCCTTTTGTAGATCATTGAATTTGAATGTATTGAGGCTTTTACATCCACAATTTGTGTTTCATAGTCTGAGATAAATACTTTATTCAATTTGGTTGATTGAAGTTGCTTTGTAGAAAAAATATATTTTTCATTTCAAAAATCTCTATTTTTTATTTTCCCCTATATTAGTAAAATGCATTTTTTGAACTTTTAAACAAGAATTTTCTCCTATTTTTATTCAAGGTATGTTAAAATTGGTAACTAGGTACAAATTCCACCTTAGGACATCTCAGATGATGGAGATGATTATTGCATTGGATTCCTCTTTTCGAGAGGTCCAATTTTGATATAAAGATTATCTCATTATGACAAGTTGAAATGGAATTTTGAATTTATTCTCTCTCATGCACAAATTGTCAAGGTCGGCTTCAGTCAAATGTAGGCTCATGAAGCCCAATAGATGTGTCTCTTCACCCTCAACAAAGTGTATAAACAAGAGTGATCTCTCTCTCATTTGGACATCACTCATCTCATCACATATCTCTCTCTCTCCTCTCTTGACTGGTTTGTATAGTTTGGAGGAAACCTTCTCTACTTCACATGTCTAAAAGGAAGGCGAATTTCTGGGTTTGTTTGCTAGCTAAAAATTTTAGGAAAACATAACAGCTTTGACCATCATTGACCAGGGTTCTTTTGACTAGCGTTGATTTCGTTCTTGTGGGTACAAATACAATTTTTAGAGACCACATTTATTGGCATAGTGTTCGAGGAATTTGGGATAAGTTGACCGAGTTGACTTCATATTTGACCGCAAAATTTATAGCAGGGTTTTCTTTCTCCTTTGACTGGTTTGACCAATTTGTTTTTCACTGACTTTGACCCTCTTGGAAGGTCGAATTTATCTACAGTTGACCAAGCTGCTTGGAGGACATTTTGGAGTTGCTTTGACCACCATTGACTTAGGGTTGCAGTTGATCGTTGATTTGGCAGGATTGTTTTGGGCAAGTTAATTTGATATTTATACTCTCTCTGCTAAACTATTGAAGAATAATAAGAAGATTTGATCGAAGGGTTTGCCCACATTGGAGTTTTTCCCTAGTATCTACCACATCTTGTGTCCTCTTGTCTTGGCTTGTCTTCTGCACATGTTTTTATGTTCTATCTGCATTTACTGTCAATGTATTTAAGTTAATGTGATTGCTATTGAATATAATTGGAAATTGTCATTGGGATGCTAAAGGAACATTGAAGTAAATTGTGCTAAAGCATAGAACATACCATTGTTATCTAAAATTAACATGGTAACAGAGGTTAGGTGAAGACAAAGCCCAAACAAGAGTGAGGAAAAGCAATCACTAAGGGAAGTTGTTGGATAAGGACTTGGATCTAGTCCCAATGACGATTATATCCTACTTCAAATTCGAGGACAAGTTTAAGGACAAATCCGACTATCATGCATGGAAGATGTCTCTAAATTTAACATTGGAAGAAAATGATGCTATGGACTATGTCAAAGGAAGAGTAGTGGACCCTCGTTCAAATGCATCCGCAGTTGCACAAGCAAAGTACAAGAAAGGTGAGGTTAAAGCTAAGAAAATTATTGTTGATTCTATTCACAAATGTTTGGTTGCCTATATTTCTAATTTGGAAACATCTAAGGAGATGTATCACAAGCTGGTTGGGAAGTTCAAAGTAAATAATGCAAATCAAGTTCTCTAATTCTAAAGAACAAGTTGAAAGACATTAAGATGGATAGAGGAGAATCCATCCAATCCTACTTCATGAGGATTACCGAGATCAAGGATGATCCCCTATCTATTGGAGAATTCGTTGGTGACATGGAGCTCACTCTTATTGCACTTGGAGGCCTTAGAAGAGAATGGGATGTGTTCAACACTACCATCCTCAATAATGACAAGATTCTAAGATTTGATGAATTATTGGCTAGATGCACTCAAGAAGAAATAAGGACGATGGAAAGAGACAAATCCTCAAATGGAAACAATCCTACTGCCTTCTCTGCTCATTCTAAGAGGAAGAGCAATGTTGGTCCAAGAAATCAAGGTCAAGGGTTCAAGTCGGGATTCAAAGAAGGAAGAAAAGGAAGATGCTTCAATTGTAACAGGTTTGGCCACTTCGCTAGAGAGTGTCCTCACAAGAAGGAGACTCCAAGAGATGATGACAACAATAACAAGTTCAAGGGAAATGACAATCAAAGGAATAACAGGTTCAATAACAAAGGAAAGAGGAATGCTCCTGCTGCTGGAAATGGAAATGGTCGTCCTCCCAAGAAGTCGAGAAACTCCGGATATGAAGAGGTTAATGTTGTAAAGCAAAAAGAATTTTATCTTATTTCTGCCTTCTCCACTGCCTCTCCTCCAGATACATTGGATCATTGGTTGATTGATAGTGGTGCCTCAAGGCACTTCACTGGGTACAAAGAAGCTCTCTCTAAAAGAAGACGGATATGGAGATTATACTTGGGGATAATGCTATTTATCCCTTGAAAGGAATTGAGATTGTTACTCTTCACTTAAATCAAGTTCAAACTCTTCATTTACAAGAAGTGCTATATGGACCTTATTTGAAAAAGAACTTGGTCCCTATTTCTACGATGGAAGATAAAGGTTTTTAGGTGACATTCATTAATGGGAAGGTTTGTGTTTGGAAAAGGAACCCAGGAGATGCATTCACTCATGGATTCAAGGTTGAAGGTCTCTATCAAGTTGGAGGAACTCCATTGGGAGAAATGACTTGTGATACTTCTCTTCAATCTGAATTATGGCACTGAAGATTTTCTCACCTTCATTTCAAAGCCTTACTTGATGTAAGGAAGATGGTCACAGGTATGCCCAAATTCAACTTAGATCATGAAAGTGTTTGTCAAGGTTGTGAATTTGTAAAATACAAGGGGACCATTCCCCTCAAGTGAAACTCAAACCATCGATATTATTCAATTGGTCCATTCTGATCTATCATGTATGTTGCATGTGACAACTTTGGGTGATATTTGTACTATGCTATTTTTGTGGATGACTTCTCTCGCAAAATATGGATCTATTTCTCAAAGAAGAAGGATGAAGTGTTCAAATGGTTCCGCTCTTTCAAAGCCTTGGTCAAGAATCAAACAGGGAAGAAGATCAAAATATTGAGGACCGATAATGGGACCGAATATGAGTCAAATGAATTCAAAGACTATTGTAGAGAAGCTAACATTAAGAGGGAGACCACTATTGCATATACTCCTGAAAAAAATGGTGTTTTCGAAAGGAAGAATCATACTATCATAGAAGCCACTCATGCCATGCTTCATGACCAAGGTCTTCCAAAGTTCTTATGGGGAGAAGTTGCCAACACTGAAAGAAGTTTTCAAGATACTGGAACAAGTTTTCACTGATAAGAAACTTGATGTTTTTCATTTTAGAATTTTGGGTTGTCCTGTATATTTTCATGTGCTGAAAGAGAAAAGAAACAAACTAGATGCATCTAGGAAGAAAGGAATGTTTGTGGGCTACAATGAAACTTCGAAGGCATATAGAATCTATGTGCCTAGTCAAAGGAAAGTGGACTTAATTCATGATGTCACTTTCGATGAAGATTCTGCTCTTAGAAAAGTTTGAGATCTTCCTATCCCTAGGAAGGACAATGACGATGCTGATGCAGAAAAATAGGATGAACCTTCGTCTGATGAACTGATGCCCAATGTGGAAGGTCCGATGGATCCCAGTGATCCACCGCCTAGTGAGCCCACTACTTCAAGAAAAAGACCTTTGTGGCACAAAGATACTCTTGAAGATTTTGAGAAACATATTGCATCGAGGGGGACATTTTGTGAAAGCAAGATGTTGAATAGGTACCAAGGGTACTTAGTTGCCATGAGTACCATTGTAAAATCTTAGCCTTATACATTCGAAGAAGCCGTGAAACGCCAAGTTTGGAAGGATGCGATGAACGAGGAGTATGAGTAGATCATGAAGAATGATGTTTGGGATGTGGTTCCTAAACCTAAGGACAAGTTAGTGGTCACTTCAAAATGGCTTTACAAGATCAAGCATGGAATTGATGGGAGTGCTAAAAAGTTCAAGGCTAGATTTGTAGCTCGAGGCTTCCCTCAAAAGGAAGGAGTAGACTATGATGAGATATTTGCATCAGTTTCTCGATATACGTGAAATTTTGTGAAAGAAAGAAGCTGAATAGGTACTAAGGGTACTTAGTTTCCATGAGTACCATTGTACAATATGAGCCTTGTACATTCAAAGAAGCCATGAAACACCAAGTTTGGAAGGATGTGATGAATGAGGAGTATGAGTCGATCATGAAGAATGATGTTTGGGATGTGGTTCCTTGACCCAAGGACAAGTCAGTGGTCACTTCAAAATGGCTTTACAAGATCAAACATGGAACTGATGGGAGTGCTAAAAAGTTCAAGGCCAGATTTGTAGCTCGAGGCTTCTCTCAAAAGGAAGGAGTAGACTATGATGAGATATTTGCACCGGTTTCTCTATATACGAGACATTTTGTGAAAGCAAGAAGTTGAATAGGTACCAAGGGTACTTAGTTGCCTTTGTACAATCTGAGCCTTGTACATTTGAAGAAGCTGTGAAACACCAAGTTTGTAAGGATGCGATGAACAAAGAGTATGAGTCGATCATGAAGAATGATGTTTGGGATGTGGTTCCTAGACCCAAGGACAAGTCAGTGGTCACTTCAAAATGGTTTTACAGGATCAAACATGGAACTGATGGGAGTGCTAAAAAGTTCAAGGCCATATTTGTAGCTCGAGGCTTCTCTCAGAAGGAAGGAGTAGACTATGATGATATATTTGCACCATGTTGAGGCAAATTAATTACTTATCATTTAATTGTCAACCCGGGGGTTTTGTAAAACTTGCGAAGCGTGTGTGCACTGTATATGCTAGAAATTAACTTTCAATTTAGATCAACCTAACTATGAAACCAAATAACGACAAACCAAATTCACCTATTCTAATTCAACAATCATTTCAAAAGAAATTATAGTACAGTGCATGGAATTGAAATCTTAATCTATCACACTTGCAGGAATTGAAAAGCACACCACTCTTTTAGAAATGAAATTGCATGAAATGAAATCTACTCTAAGGGATCATGTGTGCATTATCAAATCAGGATCCTATGAAATGAATAATCAAAACCACATTACATGAAATGAAAGAAAAAACAAGCATTCTTAACCTCTATATATGAAAGAAAATAAATCTTAATCTATGAAAAAAAATCTTGATCTAAGAAAAACAATAAATATTAATTTATGAAAAACAATAAATATTAATCTATGAAAAATAATAATTCTCACACATTATAGGTGGAAAATCCAAAAGCATGAGGGATGGAAATTTGAGAGGCTCTGAATACAAGCATAACCAAATATAAGTGAACATCACTCATGAGCATGGTGCAAAATCCAAATTCTAAATTCAAAACATGAGCATTTCCCCAACTTTGCACATGTCTTTGAAATGAGAAGACTCTCCTATTTATACAAGAACAGAAGAAGCTACCTCGTTAATGGAGGTCCATTATTCTCTCCCTAGATCCCTAGAAAATATCATAGAGTTACAACTCAAATAGGTAATGATGAGACACATATTCTCTTTGACATTTATCTAAATATTCTTCCATATCTTGAAGGGAATTCGAATTTGAGCATTGGAGGCCACATAAGGGTGCCTTGGAAGCTTCCAAATGACCTACACATCTCATGAAAATCAAGCCATTTTTAAGTATTAGCAAGTATACGTCATTTTTCTAAGTTCTAACCATTTAATTCACTTATAATACTAGAAATCATTAACTTTGGAAAACACAAATGGAACCCATATAATTATGAAAATGGAAGTTAATGAAATATTATATGGCTATGGAGTTGTGACAAGTGAGTGAAATGATGACGATAAAGGTGAAAGTGGATGATATTTTGAATACCTTTTGGAGACTCTACATACCCCCAACTGACGTTATTGCATGTCCTCATGCAATCTACTGCATTGTTTAATCATGATTTTCTTTTGAATGAGCTTGGCTTATATCAATTGTCCTCAAACTTTGCATTTGACAATTTTATTTCTTTTTGCAAAGTATTCCTTATCATACATTGAATTGCAACATGCTTGGTTGGTTCTTGTGTGACAACCAATTTTTAATTGGTATTGGTTTTTGTGTCTCAATACCTTATTTCTTTTTGTTGCAGCAAGATTCATTGAACATATTTAAGAATGCATCTTTAAGTCAGCCATATAATATGTTCATCATTTAGGCATTTATTTGCAAATTACATAACTTTTGAACCATAATTCAATCATAATTGATTAGGAAAAGTATGTTAGGATGAAATGAAGTGAAGTGATATGGATATGATAATAAATGGTATCCTTCCCCACCCCTCCCCCAACTAAAGGTGTTTATTGTTTTTTTTTTTTTTCAAATGAGGAAGGAAATATGGTGAAGTATTTTCCAAAAATTATAATTTTAGTATTCAAGGAATTCTATGATTAAAAGCTAGAAAAGAACATAACTTTACTTACCTAGGAAGTGGACAAACTGTGCATATGTAGAGAAGTTGTAACTGTTGTTGGATCATGGAATAGAATATAGAATTTCATTTGCGTGTTGGTTGCATAAATGATGGATGAGGTGGTAAAAGTGGATTCTTTATTGCTGCTGCTAAATCTGTTGTTTCTGCTGCAAAATGCTGAAATGATATAGTCTTCACCTGCTACAAAACCTAATGGTACAATTCTAGTCATGCAAATAAATGTGTTGTTGTCGAGCATGAAGAGAATTCATTGGATTACTGACCATTAATGAATGTCGTTAACCAATGTGAGGCAAAATCGCCATTAATGTCAATGAGTGCCAAGGTACCTAAGTACATTTTGCAAAGTGCGAATAAATGCGCTGATGTCGAGCCACTTACAAGATCCAACGATAAAGGGACATTGATGTATTCCAATGATTGTCGGCGAGAGAACTTGTCATTGATGCATACAAGCCTCAAGGTACTAATAAAGACTCTAGCCCTGAACCTAGATATTGTGTTGATGTCGATAGGCTAAGACTTGTTAGAAGGGAGGCCTTAATGAATCGTCCATCATCTAACGCGAGTATGAAATGATGATTTTGGAAGGACTATGAATGGAAAATTTGCATCAAGCAGGATTTATTTAATGGAAAGGAAAATGATTGTGAAGAAAAATGAGATGAAGATTTTATTGGCTGAATAAGTAGGAATGCAATGGTAAGACTGGTATCTGAAAGGCTTCCAAATGGTGTGAAGAATCTGATTCAACATTTTTTAATCCAAAATCATGTGCTAATGCTTGGATATTTCATCTTTGATGTTGCTCTGATCATGTTCTTTTGAAATAAATGTGGTCTTTAAGAGACACTATTTGTTTGTGTCCATCTGTTTATCTTCCTGGAACCTGCAAAAACTTAGTACTTTTTTTGCAATGAAATGTAAGATTATCAAAAGAGAGAGGTGATTAGTCTCTCTATTTATGAAATTTACACAAAAAAAAACTAAGAATTGGTACAATAAAACGAATTCGCGAAAGAAAATCAAATGAATTTTTACCTGTTTTGAAACTAGTGCCTCGGCTTACCTGTTGTGTCTTTTCAAAAATTTCTTCATTCTTTATTGTTTCAAACTCTGATAATAGCTTTCTCATTGTGTATATTTCTTCGAGATCTTTATAACGACACTCAAATCGTCGAAATCCGATGTTGTATGAGAAAGTTAGGATGATTTGAAATTTGGGTGACATAGTGAAAATTGTCATGCTTAAGTGTGGCATGGGAACATGATGTTGATGTGAAGGATGAAGTAGGCAAATTAGATGGCATTCTGCTCATGATTTTTTATTAGAATACGTTGTCACAAAATAAATCATTGAATTAAATAGAGTTGCAGAATTGTTGTTTAGCTGTAGAATTGCGCAATTTTTGTAGCTAAAATCCCGAACAGACAGTTAAGTACACACAACTATGCAGTTTTTGTTATAAACAAACAACCAGTCCAATCTTCAAATTGATCAATACCTCTTCTAGAAAAATTAGCAAATAAAACAATTTTTATTTTATTTTAGTTTATATATATATATTAATACACAAATAAAATATAACAAAATCCATTAAACAAACTTACACACAGAAAGGTGGCTGCACGGAAACTGTTGACACTTGAAAATTTGTTGATCATGAATCCAACTTGTAGAATGGCGATGATAATCCTCATGTTTGAAAAAAAAAATCCTGATATCTTGCATCCAAGAGCTGCTGCAACATTCTTTCTTCTGGTGAAGGCATTACCCACACCAGCTGAAGAAATTGCGTTGGTGCTTCTCAAGCCCCTCTACATGGGCATCAAGATTGACATGCATATCACATCGTACACCATGAAAAAAAGACCACCACCAATAAATTTTTTTTCCTAGGCAAACATTTAATATGACCTCCGAATCATCCACATGAAAACCAAGATCACAATCTTGATCCTTTGTATACTCAACAACAAAACCATGATGTGTATCAAGAGTTGAGCGACCAACATTTGGAAATAAAACTAAAGCCAAAGGTTTGACGAAATTAATCATTAATTTATCAAGCATCTTGTGCCATTGCAATTGCTGTGGCGGATCTACCTCCTGTAGATCAAGGAGACCACATTATTGGTGGATTGTTTGCAAGAGAAAATTGAATGGGCGCAACTGTCTCTGTGCATTAATTAAAAACTATTTTTTTCACACAATTTGCCAAATAAGGATCCAGAGAACCCTGAATATCTCTCAGTATGTTACAAATTTGAGAAAATTGTTTCTGGGTATTATAATTGACCTTGTTATGAGAAAAATCCACATCTTAGTTTTTTGAAATTCGTATTCAGTTGGACAAAAATCGTGTTTTAAAATGACGTTTCGAAAACTGCTACGCATTTTTGGCAAATGCTCAGGTCACTGATGGGTATTGAAATTAAATAATGGTTGCATTCTAGAATAAAATTGCTGGAGATTTTTATGGCTCATTTATGGTGCAAATCAACTTCCTAACCTTCAACATTTTCAAACCATTCCTTTGCCCATGGTAAGATTTGTCCACCGAAACCCAGTTTACAAATTGAGATCTTGACGAAATTTAGATTGAATGTTTTATTTGCAAGTTTTGTAAGAGGATGAATCCCCCAGCAACCAAAAATTGGATTTGATTGTTTTTAGTGTGTAATTACCAACACCAAATAACATTGTTCTATGGCCCTCCATTTGGATTATGTTGAGCGAAGTTCTAGTCCAAGTTTAATCCGGCCATATGGCTCCATTAATTCTACTGTTGACTCCATGTCTTCCTCTGTCAATCACAAGACAAGATGATTTACCAACCCTTCATACAACTTCTTCATCAACTTACTATCCTTCAACCAACGTGGAGCAATATTGTATAAGCAAGCCATAAATACCGAACAATTCATCATCACAGATTTTTTTTCTTGTGGTAAGCACTGGACTCTCTAAATGGTTTTTTTTTTTTTTTTTAATATTTGTTTATTTCTAATATTTTGTTTTAAATATTTTATATTTTTTGTTTTTTTATTAATTAAAAATAAAGATCTATGTTAAAAAAAAGAAATTTTAGAAAATCTAGTTTGGATTTTTTTTTTTAATACACAGATACATATTTTCATATATATATTTATGTACAATTTGTTTTTATTCTTATTTTTTAATGTTGTTTTTTTTTGTCAAATTATTAAAATGCAAGAAAATAAATACAATTTAAAAATTCTAAATTCTATATGAAATTGTAATTAAGAACTTAAAAAAAAAATGCAATCAAGTTTGATTTTATTTTTCCTAATTTATCTACTTGATTTTTATTTTTATTTTTAGGTATATGAATGTCTCCAATGGAGCCATGTGTGTAACAAAATGATAGATATGCTCATATGCAGGTTTGAAATATATTCTTTGATACATACTCATGTATGAGAGACCAACTGTCTTGATTGAGATGATGTCAGAAGATACTGAAGAATGGAATACTGGGATCCAATGACTGTCTTGAACCAAGATTCAATATAATCTTGTCTTCCTTGGCTTCCTTCTATCATGCCATGCAAGTCCTCACATATGTTATATTCATTCATAGAATCTGGTGATAGGCATGCATTAAACTTTTCCATCTTAGGTTCCAAGAGATGCTCTTTATCGACGGACATCCATGATTCTTGGACCTTATATGAATCTTCTTCTTCTAGTTGTTGTTCTTCAATGGTAGTTGGTGAATCATTTTTCAATACCTCAACATTGTAAGTGGATTGAGGTGTTTTATTGTTGGGGATTCGAAATGGTTGTGCAAGTAATGGGAAAGGTTGAATTGAGATTAACTAAGAGTGAAATGGATGTTGTGGTGGAGGTGAATAGTATGAATAGTATTGAGCTTGGGATTGAGGATAGTGAGGAAAAGATTGAGTATATGGTGGATTTCTTCTGTAAGGCTCTTCCCAACCCTGCTTCCAAGATTGGTTTTGAGATTGGGATTGAGATGGCCAAGGTTGCCAAGGCAAAGGTGTTTGCCAATTACATTGAGATTGTTGTGCATAACCCTGAAATTGTGCACAAGGATATTAGGTTGATGAGGCTGCCATGGTCCTCTTGGAGCTTGATTCACTCCATTATCCTTTTGGTAAACTGCCTTTAACCCTGGTAATGATGGGCAATCTTTAGTAGTATGTGATCCTGCAGAAATGTTATAGACATATTTGGGCACTTCAACCCCAATCATATATGTCGATAAACCAAGGCCTCCTTAACCCCTAAAAGTGTTTTTTCATACCCTAAAGGATCATGGTACATTGATTATATCATTCCCCAGAAGTTCCACTTGAAAAACCACTAAGAACTAGCCAAAACTGGACCATACTGACTGCTCCATGGTCAGGGTGAGATGCATCTCACTTTCTACACACGGGAAGTGTGATGCATACTGAAAAGGCCTTCTGTAGGGCGCGATGAGCAAGAATGGACAAATGGCAGAGACAGTTTGCTAAGTGGATGCCCATGGAATCTTCTAGGAACTTCTCATATGACACTTGCCTATCTGAATTCGCCCAAGGATGAGTAAGAGATCAAAGAAATCTCCAAGTGGAATGAAGAACTATCAGTGAAATGATAATAATCAAAAACCCAGAAGTTGACTGACCCCCCTGCAAATATCTATATATGGATCCCTCATCACAGAGATCTGCAAGCTGGAATTTTGTAATTTGTAAGGAAGTGTTGTTGGTTTCTCTTTGAGACATTGCATTGTTAGGTGATCTTGGTTTTCATGAGGTGAAGAGGGATTTCATGCTGGGAGGATGATGCTGGATCAGACAGCTGGGTTGTAATCCTCTCTTCTACTTCTACTATCAATAAAGTTATTTGAGTTTCCTTCCATATACTTGTGTATTTGTGAATGCAATTGTATGGTTAATTTACTTCTGATTCTACATTGTTTATGGTATTATAGATCTCTATGCTTTGATGGTGTTTTGTTTCTTTGCCTCTATAGGTGTTCTTTAAAGTGGGACAAGTGAGAAAGGAGTGGAAAACTCTATCAAAGGAGAGAGGAAACAAGCAAGGAGCCAAGCAAAAGATTAAGGTTGGTGCTCTCTGCTTCTCTCTTATCTATCTTACATAAAGGAAAACACAAGTTACTTTGAATTGTTTGTTTCAAAGATAGCTACCCATCTTAGTGGGACTAGCAGATCAAATAGACACTAGTTTTCCCAGAAACAAAATGGTGACTCCACTAGGGATTGAATAGTTTGTTTGTTTGTTACTAATGTTTGCTTTATAAACTACAGACGGAGCTTGAAGTTAAGCCAGCTAGCCTTCAAACTGCTTTTGCTATGCAATTGCAAAGTAGATCAATGCTGCTTTAGTCAATCCCCAGGTTGTTTTATGAACTGAACATCTGACTTGCAAACATCCTAAGTGCCCTTGTGGTAGCTCAATAACCTCATAAGATCATACCCCTATACTTTGTGTTTATTGTCTATCATAGCTTAGCTAAAATAACTGAACTTAGCAACAAATTTTGAGCAAAAACCAAGCTCAGTTTCGTTCCCTGGTCCATCGCACTATCTATAACTAGCAGTTTGGATGCTTCGCACCTCCCATGTGGGTGAGATGTATCCCTGTTTCCCTTAAGGAAAGGTGCGATGACTGAATGATGCCGTTTCCTTCTCCGGAATTTGATTTTTTCTTCTTTGTTTTCAGCTCTATTAAGTAGTTTTGCTGATTATGATCAATATATCATTGTTGAAGCTTTCTTCCTTTACATTATTCAGCCTCCATTGATTAGGAATTGTGAATGTTTTTATGTATTTTTTTATCATTACAGTCCTCCTTTGTCAAGAGTAGCATAATCAAATTGTCATCTTTTGATTCAAACGTGTTGTAACTATCATTTTGAGTCAAGAAGAAGAGTGTCATAAAGTCTTCCTCTTCTAGATAGTTGATTGTACTTTTCTCGTTGTATTTGATTTGAATTTTCAATATTTATAGTGTTGAAAGCAGTTTTCCATTCGAAATTGAAAGTGTTGTTTTAGTCTTCCTTTTATTTTGAAAAGAAATTGTTGAAGTGTCGCTTTGAAGAAAATAGTTCAGATCTGCACTTAGTTTTCCTTTTTGGCATTCTCACATTAAGGAAGCAGAAAAACAAATACATGCATGTGCATTTGCATTTAGACTGCATGTGAAAAATGATTTAGGAAAAGTGCATTCACTGTGTACTCTCTGCTGTCTGCTGAAAGAATCATACTTTTCTTTCCTTAGAAGCTAGGATTTTCATTGCTAAAAGAAAAACAAACGACTGTTTATCATTTTAGATTGCATATTTAGGAATTTTACATCTACATCACATGGTGAACCTTGAAAGACAAACTTCTAAGAAATATCAACTCTAAAATAAACCTCAATGAACATAAAAACGCTTTGGAACCTAATGCAACACATATATAAGTCTAGGCTAGAGATGTGTTCCGGTGTCGTAAAACTTGGTAACTATCGTTTTCATCAAAGGTTGGGTGATTCCTACTCTTTAATACGACAAGTGCCAATATGGACTTGTGCTCCTTGTACCGTCAAGTATATATTGGGAGACCACAATAGGCTGATATCCTTTATCCTTAGGAAGCTGTGTCTGCCGCCCTATCGATTGTAATGCACTGAACACAACATTCGAGAAGATTGACTGCTGTACGTAAAGTTATTGGTAATTTCTCTTTAATTTACCACCAAGGTGTATATTGCAGTTTTGTGATTGGTTTGGTAATCCCTCTGTCTAGATTTCCAGAGTAGTCACTTTCGTTCCTTTTCGACTCCTTAAAATAAAAGGTCCATCTGAGCACTTGTCACTTCAGGCTCATTAAAAATCGAAGGTGACTAGAGTCATCTTTAGCTTTTTCTCGACTCTTAAAAATTGAAAAAGCAAAGTTGTGTCAAAGCATCATAAAATTTATTTAATTCGGAATAACTTTTTCCCTTTAAATTTTTGAGTTGATCAAGTAATCCGCAATCGTGGAAGAAATTCAATCAAAACCCCATCGCTCGAGGAGACTAGCGAGTCAACCATCTTTGACTCCAGAAACGAAACCATTCCAGGAAAAACGGTCTCGTTTAACTGAGTCAAATTCTCCTGGTCTATTTGAAACTTGTGTTTCAACATCATTAGAGACTCCAGTTACTCCAATTATTTCTAGTACATCTGCCTTTACAGAAGAAGTTCCACAGTTACAAGAGGACATTAGAACTGAACCTAGTGTAATGGTAAACACTTCTATCCTTGAACCAGCTCCATCTGGGGCTGATCCAGAAACTGAAGTTCACTTACCTGAACATCTGGAAGTTGAGTTCCAGAATTCAGAAGGTGTCACCCCTCTAGTGTCTGTTACTGCAGAAGCTATACCTTCTTCGGCTCCAGAAATATTTTACGGACCTGGCGATCTACCACTTCAACCTGGACTGATTGATATAGAAGAGATTGTAGAGGATCTTCCATCCAGTACCCCATTGCATTTTGGAGCTGGGATCCACTTATACCCTTCTATTCCTGAAGTTAGTTCTATCAATCATCCTTCATCGCAAGTTCCTGTCGAATCGCTAGGAAATAATTTGGATAGACTAAATATGTCTGAACAACCATCAACATCTAGGACTGTATCATCTGATACAGAAGCAGTGGAGCCTCCTGCTGCTACTCTGAAAATGTTTGCTGGTATACCATCTGTCCCAAATAGTTCTCAACCGCTAGATGGAGTCCACCCAGGGACTGTTTCGACAGCATGGTCTATTCCTATTTGTTCATCTGAAATCTTATCTGGAATTTCTTATGTTGAAACTCAACAAATTGATCCTCCACATCAATATCAATTTGGGCAACCCAATCTCCAAAGACCAATTTATCCTTTGAACACTAGATTGCTGCCATATGGGGGGCAGTATGCTTTTTCATTGTTCCCTCCAAGAGAACAACCATATGAGAGTTCACAACAAAATTTAGGTCAAAATGGAATTGCATCCAGTGGTTGGGTACCAATACTGCCTCAACGACCAAGAGTTGTATATTCAATGCAACCAAATCAACCTATGTTGAACATTCCCACTACACCTGCTATTGTGACTGTATCACAAGTACAAGCACTGCCTGTTTTATGTCAACTTCAAGTCTCTCAGGTCGTAATACAACAACCTCTTATCTCCACAACTCAATCACAACCTCAGATTAGTGCCTCCTTAACTGGAGTAACTCAGGCTCAAATGGGTACTATCACCCCTCATCTTGGTCAAACATCCAGTATTGGACAACAACAAATGGTCCAACAACCATGGATGGTACAATATCAACAACCACAATTCCAGCAAGCTTACCGAGGACCTGAGAAACAAAGCTTTGCAAGTAATGGGCAACCGTATTTTCAAAACGGTTACCAACAATCATATTATAATGGTTATGCCCATCAACCTTATCAAAGTTAGATACATTATGCTGGTATGCAAAGACCTACTGCTCAGGCAATCCCATCTTATCCCGGGTATGCTTCACCAAACTTGAATCAACAGTTGCCTTTTGTAGCAACTTTAGAATTACCAAATCTGAACTGGTTGACAAATGATCCAATTGCTTACGCCCCTTGGTGGCCAGTGATTCCTCATAAAATCCCCTTTGATATTCCTAAATTTAATGGAAATCCGGGTGAAGACCCATTGAATCACGTAATGACTTTTCATTTGTGGTGTTCATCTAACACCCTCAATGATGATTCGATTAGGCTTTTCCTTTTTCAGTGAACATTAATTGGTTTGGTAGCAAAATGGTACATTGAATTGCCTAGAGCTTCGTTTGACAACTTCAGCACCCTCGCCACTACTTTTTAAACCCACTTTCAGTTACCCATAAGATACGAAACAAGAACGGAGCTCCTTACCAATTTTAAATAGACAATATCCACTCACATATATGATCATATTCATGAGTGGCGACGTCGTTGTCGAATGGTAAAGACATATGTTCCTGATCAACTTCTAGCTGAGTGGTTTATTAAGTCGTTATTACCTTCTATTATAGAAGATGTGGCCAAGGGAGGAGTTGTCACTGAAGAGAAAGTCATTGCTCGTGCACAATATCTAGACTTGATATATACTCAGTCTGACACGCTCTATGAAAAAATTCTTGATGCTCCTAGACCAGAATTTTCTGTTCCTCCCCCTCCTAAATCAAATAGGGACACTCATGCCGGCGATGGCTTGATTGGCACCTCAAGTACACAAACCACAAAGGCTCCATCTGGCAAGGCCCTTGCAGTTTCTAGTAAACAAGCAAATGACAAACTTCTTGCCTCAGAGGTTAATGTCATGTCATTTGACAAGGGCAAGGAACCAAAGCAGCTAGGGGGGAAAGAAGAAAGGGAAAAACAAAAATAAGAAACAAGAATATTCGATTCCTGAGAAATCTTTTGAGAACCCTGCTGGGAAACATAAACCTTGTTATCCATGTTTAATATGTGATGATGAGCATTTCACAAAAGATTGTCCACATCGATCTAAGGTTGCGAAATTGTTAAAGACTTCAACTACCATAGCGGTGTTGACTGATCCATTTCCAAACCCAGAAACTAACCTGGTTGCTCTCGATCAAGCTTCCCCATCCCAAGTGCTTATGTTATCCATCTCAAAACAACAAAATGATGCTTTGATATTGACAAGGAATAAAGATTATGGGAATCCACAGTCATCGAACAACAAGGCTATAGATCGACCCAATAGTTCGACAACAACTTCGCCAGAAGTTGTTCCACCTATCATTCCTGAATTAACTATAAAGCCGCATAAGGGAGTAGTACATAAATTGACATTTAATCCTTGTTCCTGAGCAACACAAAATTATAATATAGTGGAAGATCTGGCTCAATCGCCATCCGCTATGTCGACACTTGAAGTACTATAGAATTTCCCCTCCCAAAAGCAAGCTCTGTTATCAGAAATATGTGGGATTTACCAAGCAGATTCCAATCTTGTGGCCTTCAACCATAAAGGATACGAACCTCAATTACCGACCCAACTCGCTTTCCTTATACAGGTAAAAACCCTCAACAAAACTGTTCATCGAACAATTATTGATGAGGGGGCATCTACCTGTATTATGTCAATGAGTTGCTGGAAAAATGTAGGCTCGCCACCCTTGTCACGATCATCAATGACATTAAAAGCGTTCGATGGAAGAATATACACGCTGTATGGGATTTTAAGTACTTGCAAGTTGAACTGGGGGGCAAGACAATAGAAATTGAAGTCGAGGTCATTGATGGAAACCTTGACTACATTATCCTACTCGACAGGCCCTAGATTTATGCTATGGCTGCTGTCGTGTCAACATATTTTAGAAAGATTGCATTTCCCTTCCAAGTTGGAATTATAATCGTTGACCAACTAACCTTTTCCCCCAACAGTTCACAAGCTACTGGAAGCATTCCATTGATCCATGGAAGTTCTCAATCACTTTAAAATGTCGGAGTAGGTCTCCTAAAAGACCCTTCCTTTTAGGGTACTTTTTCCCTCTCACCTCCAAATAATCTGGCAGTAGTGGCCACAGTGGAAACTTGTCATATGATATCTTTTACATCATCAAAGATTAAGAAGAACTCTAACCATTTTGATACTATGGGTCACCGAGGACAGTTCTTATCTTGTGTCGACCTCGTTACAAAATGAAACAAGGGTTATGAGGATAGTTCTCTTACTGTGTCAACCTCATTAAAAAATGAAACAAATCCCTTTCCAAATCGAGTCTTTGATTATGATCTCGTAAAATCCAAGTCGAGTCTTTCAAAGATCTCGAAGGTAAACCTTCATTCCAACCACCGCGTTGAATGCAATGAAGCTTGGGGGGCATGCACCTTGATTTGCGTCATTATCCTGGGGGCATGTGAAATTATAACAAGCATAATTTTTTTGTTTTAAGCTTGTGTAAACATGAAACTGAAGCTGAGCATAGTTTCTTCCGATTCAAGTTGATTAAAAAATGAATCCACCCTCGGTAAATAACCTTTGTGATTTCCATTCTATCTACCTTTCGAACCTTGGTTGTGTTCTTTCCATCACCTCCATCCATTTGGCCAATCAAACGCTTCCACTTGATTTTTTACCACTTTGAGGAACAGCTGGGATGAGTGGTCCTATTAGCCAACCTCTTCACGCCACCATGTTTTGAGAAGTTCCAAGATTAGCCGGAACCTGTTTTCTACCCTAAACACCAGCCCTTCCTCAAAAAACGGGTCTACTTTAAACTCTTTTCAGACTCGCTAAATATGAAAATATTGTCGAGAAATTAGCCTCTCCAGCTCGTTAAAGTGATTGGAAGTGCCATCCCTCCTATATTTTAATCTTTTTGGACCTAAGGGATTATCCCACAAAAAGATCGAGTGCTTGTCTTTTTTAGCTCACTAAAGTGATCGGAAAAGTCATCCCTTATGTATTATTTTAATCTTTTTTCAGACTCAAGGGATTATAATACGAAAAAGATTTGCTGGAGTTTCCTTTTTGTCCCTTTTCAAACTCTCTAAACATGAAAAGGACCGAGTTATCCTTGTCGTTAAACTCTTTAAAATAATAGCGACAAACTTGTCCATCCAGACAAGAGCGAGTTTCACTGTTGCCAGGCTCGCTAAAACATAGCGACAGGTTTTCTTGAAGGGTAAACTATAGAACAAGCATATGTTATCCTCCTCAAGCTTGACAAAACTAAAGAGGTACTGGTCAGCAATGATTGGGGAAAAAGGGAAGAAAATTTGAAGAACTTCATTGGTAGCAAGTCGCTCTTGAACATGACACTTTCACTCCATCACCATGATTGAGTCGGGTTGGGTTATTCCGTTCAACTGGTCACATCACCTTGGCCTCCTACCATCCATTTTTGGGGTTAACGCTACCTTTCCATCTCAATGTTGATATTTTCAAGAGACGTCATTCAGAGAAATTTCATCACTAGCTAACACCCACCATACATACCTCTGACCGCCATCCTGAACTTGTATCATCAGATCATATTCACCTCTAGAAATCATTTGTTCTTTCGTGTCATAGATTGGGATTCATTAAGGCCCTCACAACGGGTCACTTCTTGTCGACATCAACTCATTATCCAAGAATTGACTTAAACACCATTTCAGTACTTTGAAGCTTGCATGCCTCCAATGGCAAGTTTCTCACTTCCGGCGACAAGTTTACATCAATGCCTTTGACCGAATATTTTGCATGGTGTTCGACATTCAATTCATATATTCACAACCACGTGAATTGTACTGTAGTACCTTGAGGGTCATTATCATTATTGGTGATTCCTCTCACGCCTGTTAATAGCTTACATCATTGGCTGGTAATCAGGCGATGTCTTTCCATGTTCGACTTCTGAACATCTTTTCATATGGATCGACTTGTACATCGGGTGAAGATTGAACAAGTTTGAAGACCCCAGATCTAGTTTCATCCATCAGGGCTGTGATATATTCTGGGAAATAAAGACATCAAATGTACACCATAGCTACACAGACGATCATCCAAGCTAAGGGATGATGGCTCTACAAGAATCACTAGTCTGCAACAGTGGACGATTGTCTGTCCTATGTACGTGAAAATGAATTTATAAAGTTGAGCATGGGAATGCTCGTCTCAGCCAGAACATGAAAATAATATGATGATGATGTGTTGCATTGTATCTTATACAGGTCACCTTCCAGTTCGAATACCATGGATCCTCATGATAAAGCATTTAAACCGACATCTAAAGATTTACGACCTCATGCTTTAAGGGGCAACTGTTATAGACATATTTGGGCACTTCAACCCCAATCATATATGTCAATAAACCAAGGTCTCTTTAACCCCTCAAAGTGTTGTTTCATACCCTAAAGGATCATGGTCAACTGATTACATCATTCCCCAGAAGTTCCACCTGAAAAACCACTCAGAACTGGACCATACTGACTACTCCATGATCAGGGTGTGATGCATCTCACCTGCTACACACGGGAAGTGCGATGCATACTAAAAAGGCCTTCTACAGGGTGCGATGAGCGAGAATGGACAAATGGCAAAGACAATTTGCTAAGTGGATGCCCAGGGAATCTTCTAGAAACTTCTCATATGACACTTGCCTATCTGAATTCGCCCAGGGATGAGTAAGAGATCAAAGAAATCTCCAAGTGGAACCAAGAACTATCAGTGAAATGACACTAATCAAAAACCCAGAAGCTGACTGACCTCCCTGCAAATATCTATATATGGATCCCTCATCACAGAGATCTGGAGGCTGGAATTTTGTAATTTGTAAGGAAGTGTTGTTGGTTTCTCTTTGAGACATTGCATTGTTGGGTGATATTTCTTTTCATGAGGTGAAGAGGGCTTTCATGCTGGGAGGATGATGCTGGATTAGGCAGCTAGGTTGTAATCCTCTCTTCTACTTCTACTATCAATAAAGTTATTTGAGTTTTCTTCCATATACTTATGTATTTGTGAATCCTGTATTTGTGAATGCAATTGTATGGTTAATGTACTTTTGATTCTACATTGTTTATGGTATTATATATCTCTATGCTTTGATGGTGTTTTGTTGCTTTGCCTCTACAGGTGTTCTTTAAAGCAGGACGAGTGAGAAAGGAGTGGCAAACTCTATCAAAGGAGAGAGGAAACAAGCAAGGAGCCAAGCGAAAGATTAAGGTTGGTGCTCTCTGCTTCTCTCTTACCTATATTACATAAAGGAAAACACAAGTTACTTTGAATTGTTTGTTTCTAAGATAGCTACCCATCTTAGTGGGACTAGCAGAGCAAATAGACACTAGTTTTCCCGGAAACAACAAATTTTACAAATTTTAATGTTATCAAGAGGACATTCATGAAAAGCAACATTTTCAAATTTTTGATTTTTTTGCATTCTTAGCATCTCAATTTGTTCATTTAAATTACCAAGATTTTTTAGCAAATTGTTAAGTTCAGTTTGACTTACCAATCCCGTTGTCAACTTACTTACCCTTGCCATAAATAGATCTTGAGGAGATCTTCCATACTTTGCTTTCCCTCTTAATATGTTCTTGCATAGTTCACAAATCTCTTGAAATGACAATAGATAAACATATCCTTTTCCCACCAGGCT
Organism: Pinus taeda; assembly: GCA_000404065.3. NCBI lineage: Eukaryota > Viridiplantae > Streptophyta > Pinopsida > Pinales > Pinaceae > Pinus > Pinus taeda. The sequence continues at coordinate 91,695 of APFE030038614.1, forward strand.
AATAAGATCAATCCATTCATCCTTTATAGCATTTAGTAGGAGAGTTTTTAATATGTCTGATCCTAAATTATGCATTTTAGATCTTTTGATATTATAAGTAAATCTCTCCAGTAGGTCTTTTATATTTTCATCCTCTTTTTTATTCATCTTGAAGACTTCATTTCTAAGGTCATGATGTTTGTAATGATTTTCATATTTTTCCAAAGATACTCTTTTCATATCATCCCATGTCCTTATAGAATTTGTTCCTAAAGTCATGAACCATCTAAGTGCTTTATCCTTCAATGTTGTTGAAAACAAATTCAATTTTTGAATGTGTAATGAGTAGCCATAAGATATACAAATGATTTCAAATTCAAAAAGAAAAGTTTCCGGGTCTTTTGATCTCATACCTTTGAAGTTAGGAAGTACAGATGGAGGGATGTTCTTCATTTGAACATTGACATTAGTTTCTTGAATGGGAAATCCAAAAGGATCTCCATCCATTTCTTCATCCTCCTTTTTCATCTCTTTTACCTGCAAAAATAAGAATTCATGATGTGGATGTGTGGCTGTTACTGCATCACGTGATATAGTGGGGGTGGTAGGTGATTTAAGATTTATTTATTTATTAATTTTAAATGATATGCAACGAAATGATTTATGCATCTAAATGCTTTAATCATGCATCTAGAAAAAAATTGAAAAAAAAAATTAAAAAAATGAACTCTAGACTGAAAGCTAGTTCCTTTGCACACTTCCCCAACAACAGCACCAAAATGTTGAGGCAAATTATTACCTATCATTTAATTGTCAACCCGGGGGTTTCGTAAAACTTGTGAAGCGTGCGTGCACTGTATATGCTAGAAATTTACTTTCAATTTAGATCAACCTAACTACGAAACCAAATAACGACAAATGAAATTCACCTATTCTAATTCAACAATCAATTCAAAAGAAATTATAGTACAATGCGTGGAATTGAAATCTTAATGCACTTGCAGGAATTGAAAAGCACACCACTCTTTTAGAAATGAAATTGCATAAATGAAATCTACTCTAAGGGATCATGTGTGCATTATCAAATCAGGATCCTATGAAATGAATAACCAAAACCACATGACATGAAATGAAAGCAAAAACAAGCATTCTTGACCTCTATATATGAAAGCAAATAAATCTTAATCTATGAAAAACAATAAATCTTGATCTAAGAAAAACAATAAATCTTAATCTACGAAAAACAATAAATACTAATCTATGAGAAACAATAAATATCACACATTATAGGTGTCCAATCCAAAAGCATGAGGGATGGAAAGTTGAGAGGCTCCAAATATAAGCATAACCAAATAAAAGTGAACATCACTCATGAGCATGGTGCCAAATCCAAATTCTAAATTCAAAACATGAGCATTTCCCCAACTTTACACATGCCTTTGAAAGGAAAAGGCTCTCCTATTTATACAAAAACATAAGAAGCTACCTCATTAATGGAGGTCCATTATTCTCTCCCTATATCCCTAGAAAATCTCATAGAGTTACAACTCAAATAGGTAATGATGAGACACATATCCTCTTTGACCTTTATAAAATATTCTTCCATATCTTGAAGGGAATTCGAATTTGAGCATTGGAGGCCACATAAGGGTGCCTTGGAAGCTTCCAAATGACCTACACATCTCATGAAACTCAAGCCACTTTTAAGTATTAGCAAGTATATGTCATCTTTCTAAGTTTTAACCATTTAATTCACTTGTAATACTAGAAATCATTAAATTTTTGAAAACACAAATGGAACCCATATAATTATGAAAATGGAAGCTAATGAAAGATTATATGGCTATGGAGTTGTGACATGTGAGTGAAATGGTGGCGATAAAGGTGAAAGTGGATGATATTTTGAATACATTTTTGAGACTCTACACATTGGTTTCTCTATATACCACAATATGTTTGATCATAGCCCTTGCCGCTTCGCAAGGATGGAACCTACACCAGATGGATGCCAAAATTGCCTTCTTGCATGGTTCGTTTAAAGAGGAAGTCTACGTGGAACAACCCAAAGGGTTCTAAGTTCAAGATTGTGAGACACATGTATGCAGGTTGAAGAAAGCCCTCTTTGGGTTGAAGCAAGCCCCTAGTGCTTGGTATGAGAGGCTTGATAACTATCTTATGAAGCTGGGATTTACAAGGAGGGATGTTGACTCAAACCTATACTTCAAGGTTGAAAAGGAAAGACCCCTCATTCTGGTCCTTTATGTGGATGATCTATTTATGACAGGTGATGAGCCTCTCATTCATCAATGCAAGAGGGAGCTGGCTTCCGAAATTGAGATGGAGGACCTAGGACTAATTAATTACTTCCTAGGGTTGAAGGTCTGGCAAAATTCGGGTGAGATTTTCCTTTCTCAAGGAAAATACATTATGAAGCTACTTGAGAGATGTGGAATGGTGGACTGCAAGTCCGTAACTACTCCAATGGAACTCAACTTTAAGAAGCTATGTGGAAGTATTGTTGGGCCTAAATTAGCAAACCCTTTTGAGTATCGCCAACTTGTGGGAGCCCTGATGTTCTTGGTCAACTTCCTTCCTAGCACATGCTTCATTGTGAACACATTGAGTCAATTCATAGTCGAGCCTCATCACATTCATTGGATTGTTGCTAAGAATCTCTTGAGATATATCTAGGGCACAACTCACTATGGACTGAGATACATTATCGGGAACTTAAAGCTACATGGATATTCAAATGCTGACTACGTTGGCAGTTTTGTGGATCATAAGAGTATGTCTGGGTGTTGTTTCTCTTCATGGTCTGCTTCAATATCATAGATGAGCAGGAAATAGAAATTGGTTGCTTTAAGCACCACCGAGGCCAAATACATTGCTACGAGTATGGCCTATTGTGAAGCAGTTTGGTTGACGAAGCTCTTCAGTGATTTTTTTGAGCACGTGCTAGATACCATTGTGATCTTCTGCGACAACCAGAGTGGGATTTTCCTCTCAGAGAAACCTGTGTTCCACGACCGCTCTAAGCACATTGATATCAGGTACCACTTTATCCAGGATATGGTACAACGAGGAGCAATAAGGCTCCAACACATAGGGACATATGAGCAGGTCACAAACATTCTCATGAAGCCTTTGGGGAAGGTCAAATTCTTAACCTTTTGGGAGAGACTTGGAGTTGTGGAATGACCCTCCTATGAGGGTCCTGTATGAGTTGGACACTAAGCTATGGGAGCTCTTGGGGGCTTGGGGTACTTCTAGGAGTTATGAGCGACCATAGGGTGAGTGGTTCACCTTCTCCTAGTGGTGTGCTATGTACAAGGTTAATGGTTCGTCTTCCCTTGTGATACCCCATGATGATTGACATGTGTGTAGGGTGAGTGGTTAACCTTCCCCTACCCAAACACATGTATGTAGGGTGAGTGGTTCACCTTCCCCTACCCAGACATATGTATGTAAAGTGAGTGGTTCATATTCCCCTAAAATTGAAATATGCATAGGATGAGTGGTTCACCTTCTCCTATGGCATATGAGCAAGATGAGTGGTTCACCTTCTTCAACTGATGCCCCAACACACATCCTACCCATAGATTTCGGGACTCATGAGAAGTACCTCTCATATAGCCAATGAGTTGGGAAAAGATGGTTAGGGACCAAAGTATTATTGATGAACGCATCATGTACTATTGCACTCCTTATGACTAGGATGCATGGTCTTCAACAACTTGATCTAGGATCAAGGACTGACTTTTTTCAATGAAGAATGGTAATATCTTATGACTCACTTTCGATCACTTCTTCATTATTAATTTGTGGTTCAACAGAGCAGGGTAGTGATGACAGGGATGGTACATGATGACATGATGGCATGATGATGACAGATGGATTGGCAGGTGGAATTCTCCCTAGTTGAGAAAGAGTGTTAAAATTGGAAACTAGGTCCAAATTCCACCTTAGAACAACACATATGATGGAGATTATTATTGCATTGGATTCCTCTTTTCGAGCAGTCCAATTTTGATATAAATATAATTTCATTTTGACAAGTAGAAATGGAATTTTGAATTTATTCTCTCTCATGCACAAATTGTCAAGGTCGACTTCAGTGAAATATAGGCTCATGAAGCCCAATAGATGTATCTCCTCACCGTCAACGAAGTGTATAAATAACAGTGACCTCTCTCTCATTTGGACATCACTTATCTAATCACATATTTCTCTCTCTCCTCTCTTTGGTTTGTACAACTTGGAGGCAACCTTCTCTACTTCATATGTGTGAAAGGAGGATGAATTTATGGGTTTGTTTGCTGGCCTAAAATTTCAGGAAAACATAACAACTTTGACCAGCATTGACCAGGGTTCTTTTGAACAGCGTTGACTTTGTTCTTTTGGGTAGAAATCCAATTTTTAGAGGCTACATTTATTGGCACAACTTTCAAGGAGTTTGGGACAGGTTGAACGAGTTGACTTCAAATTTGATCGCAAAATTTACAATAGGGTTTTCTCTCTCCTTTGACTAGTTTGACCAATGTGTTTTGGACTGAATTTGACCCTCTTGGAAGGTTGAATTTATCTATCGTGGACCAAGTTGTTTGGAGGACATTTTGGAGTTTCTTTGACCACCATTGACTTTTTGGTTAGGGTTGCAGTTGACTGCTGATTGGGCATCACTGTTTTGTGAAAGTTAATTTGATATTCGTACTCTCTCTGTGTGCTGAAATATTGAAGAACGATATGAAGATTTGCTCAAAGGGTTTCCTGACATTGGGGTTTTTCCTTGGCATCCACCACATCTTGTGTCCTCTTGTCTTGGCTTGTCTTTTGCACATATTTTTATGTTCTATCTACATTTAATGTCAATGTATTTTAAGTGAATGTGATTGTTGCTGAATAGAATTGGAAATTGTCATTGGGCTGCTAAAGGAACATTGAAGTAAATTGTGCTAAAGCATAGAACATACCATTGTTATCTAAAATTAACAAGGTATTATTGATTTTCGTTTTTTTTGTTTAATAATATCTCTACTTATTTATAGTATTAAGGAAAAATATTGAAATATGCAAATTCTACAACTTCTATTAATATCAAAGATATATATATATCTATATATATATATATATATATATATCTATATATATATATAATATATATATATATATATATATATTTATATATATATATATAATATTATATATATATATTATCTTACCGTCATTGTCTGCCACTTGGGAAACTAGACCAATGGAAAATGAGTGGACCAAATTTTGATAAAAAACAACATTGGCTATATCAACTATATTTGAGTATGCTAGCATATTTACATTGATGACATAAACATAGGTTCTTATAGAAATAGTAAACTAAAGATTAAAAAACTAAACATAGAAAACATATTATCTCGAGAATGGGAGATCAAACCATAGCTTGTCCAAGTGTCTTAAAATCTCTCTTTTGGCTCCATTGTGCTCTAAGTGCTTTTATGAGTAGGGACTTAATATCCCATAATAGTTCAATAATGGTTTTGGTGTCCCTATGTGTGCCTCTGATCAGGGATCCATTTTTCCATTGAAGCTAGCACATTTGCATCTAAGAATTCATTTATGCCCGCATGGTACTAGAAGCATCAACATAAATAAGGGGAACTTTTTTGTATGCATAAATTTGATCTTATAAAGGAAACTCAACTTGGTTGTGCAACAAAGGAGGATGAGGGTTATCCTATTGTTAATGACAAAAGGGATCACTGTTATAGGTCATAATCATCATATGGTTGTTAAAAAAGAGTATCCTCCCTAAGTGTAAATCTGGAGTTAGATTGGCATAGATCTTCAGCTATAATTATTTTTCGAGGGTTGTATACATGTTATTTAAACTGAGGACAAAAAAATTTAGATGAAGGGTTTGAGGTTGATGAATTAGATTCCTAGAGAAGAAGATGAATATAGCTTTTTTTTTTTTTAATGTGACATTTTGGGGTTTCCCTTTTCCTTAGCCTTCCTATCATATGCATAAACCTTTTTATTAGAACCAATTACCTTTTACTTTATAGCTTTAATATGACTCCTTCCTTTTCTAGCTAAAATAATGGCTTTCTCCAACAAAACCAAGTCCCTACATTATTATTACCAATTTTGTTATCATATATTTAAGATGCAGGTATTTTGAACAATATAAGTAAAGAGTTTACACTTAACTTAAAATTTCATTGTATTCTTACACCAACATGTGGTTTTGTAGTATGTACATAATTGAACATTCTACAATTAATCATAGTTATAATATTCTATATAAGTTAATACATTTACAAAATCACTAAAGTCCCCTCTAAGAGTTTTTTGTAGAAATCCATCTCTTATTCCAACTATGGGTAACCGCATCTAACTGTTGTATAAAAAATATTGTAATATCATTCATAAGCCATTGTTGTCATTTTTTTTGCAATGTCATATTCATTATATATGCAAGCATCAACAAAATCATTCAACTCTTAGAGGTTACTGAAGAATCATATATTTTCACATGTGATGAAAATACCTCACTCAATGAACGATTGCATAATACAAGAATACCATACTACCATCACATGACACTCACATAATTGCAACGCTTAGGCAATGATTTGACACATAATCTAAACACCTCACCAGCTACTAATTGATCATATGGATACCTTCTTCTTTGACTAGTCTTAGGTAAGTGGGTTGCATTTTAGGATATCAATACATGTTGGAAGACCACTAGATATTTGTGTAGTGATCTAATAAGTCCATCAACATCTTGGCCTCTCACACAAGATTCCTTTTTCACACTCTTGTCCTAGATTTCACCTTACCCAAGTATAATCTCGTAACCACTTGAACATACCATTTTATCTGCTTAAACTGACATAAGTTTTTATAAAAAATTCTAGTAACAACCTGCGTGCAAGATATCATGTCCTTACCATACCACATTAACTCATACATAGCAATATATCAAAATATGCATTGAAAATACATATCTAAACACATTTGCATACTCATTTTCATTGCACATGCATTCTAATATATATTCTCTTGTACACATTATGTTTATGTGTCTTAATTGTTCACAAATATGCAACATTATCAACTAGAAACATGTCAATGACATTGTGAAACATTACAAGAGATTGGGTAAGGAGTTGTCCCACCCAATTTTGATGCATGAAAATATTTTTTCAAAGTTTTATACTTGGTAAATGTGACCTCGAAAACATTTTTATGTTCTCAAAGGATCTTGTATCAAAATGTGGATGAAGACTTTTGTCCACTCACAACCTATGGACTATGGTATTATTTCATAAGTATATTCACCCTTTCTCACTAGAACACTGGATTAGGCTAAGAGATAAGTCATGTTTCAATATCTTTATCATTTGGCATGTAGTTTTCAACTGCTTTGATCTTATTCTCTTAGGTGTAGCGTGGAAGGTGGGAAATGGTTTGAAGGTGAGTCGGGTTAGGATCCTTGGCTAAGTAGTAGTTAAAGTCATCGCCTACCTCAAGACCTTATTGATCAACTCAGATATAGAGGTATCTCTTGGATTTCCCAAATTGATAACCTAGCTCACACTTCTATCTAGCGTCAAGATGGTTATCAATTGAAGCCTTGCAAATTGATCAAGAATATCACGAAATATGGAAGGGTTTCTTAGATTCCCTTGTCACAGGTCACATTAGACTCTCCCAAGATTAGGCTGAGTTAGCATAGGATCATTCCCTAGTGGGATTATATACTTCTAAGATGGGGTATCTTATTCTGAATATGGTTTCTATTGAAGAGGAGGGGAGTGGTGGTGGAAAGGTGAATGGAAGATAAAGAGATTGAACAAATCTTTCCTTTTTATGTGGTTTTTACTTGATAAGAAAGTTCCTACTTGGGAAAACTTGCAGAAGTGTCATAATATTGGATTTGGCTAGTGTCTGTTGGGTTGAGGGGGCCTGATCTAGGTTCGAAGTTATTTAGCCAAACAAATCCCTTTACTACTGGCCCCTTCAACAACAGCCTGCAGAGCGCGGACTGAGGTCTCACTCGAAGCAATATGGGGGGATGCTGGAACCAAGTTTCCGCACCCCTGAGATGTCTGAGGGGTCGATTTAGTACAACTTTGAATACCTACTTGCAGGTCACTTCGCGCACTTTCCTGACCCGTGAGGCCTTTGCGCCCTTCTATACTCGACTTTTCACAACCCTAACTAGGGGCTGAGGAACTTTCGCGCTGCTAAAGCAATGATCTGCGCTATTTCCCCAAGTTACACCACTGATCTTACTTATCTTCTTATAACACTTAGTTATCTTTGCATAAACATATAATTTATATTATATTCACTTATTCAACACATTCATATAAGTTCGTACAACAAATAAACAGTGAACTTGCAATTCATACCCAATATGCTTCAATGCATAAAATAGGAAAAGATACACAGAAATATTGTCAAACTTCTCTTTATTAATGCTTCAATTGGTTACAGCTCCGTGCACTCAGCTGCAGACTACTCGGCCTTTGCGGATTCAGTTGCAGAGCTTTCTCCTACTCTATGACCCAAAGACACAACTTTACACTTTAGACTCAATGCTTCCTCATTAGATATTCTATCTTCCATTCCTTCCATTCCTCTTTACACTTAGAGGCTCACTCTGTTTATACAATCCCATGGTCCACGGACCATGGGTAGAAATCTCAAGCTGACACTACATTACAAAAGTAATGGTCGACAACCCTATGACTTAATTACAACTTTGTGCTCCACGCCCACAAATCATGGAGTCTTTACATCAGACTTATTCAAAACTTGGGCTTTAAACCCCAAAACTTGCCTTGGGGGGATCCTGTGCTCAACAGGCCCCTAATAAAAACATCGTAACTTGCCCTTGAGTCTCTCCATTGGTGTAGAGATCTTCGTGTGGAGACCTCCCAACTCTGCTCAGACTACTGTAAGGTCGGAAACGCAATTAGTGGCTGCCTGTTGTATCTCCTGGACGTGCTGTTCGAAGACCGCGATATCTGAACTATTTCCATGTATCTGCTCCTGCGTCCCCTGCATCTGTTTATAGTCCCGCACCTCCTTTCAGCTACCTGGAGTGCTAATACTGTGCTTATGTTGGCTAGTCAGATAGCTGGGCCACTCGTGTATGGCTTCAACCGACTGCCATTCACTTTTCCTGGAAAAAATCTACCTTTTAACTTTACTGTTTGCGCTGTACACTTCACCATCTGCATCACACCACCATTGATGATCCCTCTAGTAATATACGGTCCAATCCAAGGCATCAAGCTAATCAACTCTTGACAGTAGTCCCAAAATTTGTCAACATAATCATGCACACCTTGTTTTATTAGCACAGTTTTCTTATCAAGAAAATCCTTCTTTATTTCTTCCTCAAGCTTCTTGACTTCCGCTTCCATTAGAGTGTTTTTCTCCCTTAACTGCACTCTTTCTTTCATGAGTTCTTGGAGCCTAACATCACCTTGATGGATCTTTTCATCAGGTTCCAAACGTTTTTCTTCATTCAGTTGCGCGATCCCTTCTTCCAAGGCTTCGAGACTAGGCATAATATACTCCATTGGTATTACAACGTTTGCTCCATAAGCTAGCCTATAAGGTGTCTATCTTGTCAGTCTCTTGCACATTTTCCTATAAGCCTATAATACTGCAGGTACATGCAGGTCCCAATCACTTCACTGCGCATTATATACCCTGTTCAGTGATTCACACACTTTGTTAAATGCTTTTGCGTGGGTAACCTTATGCATAGTCGTTCTTTCCACACTCTGTCATTCCAGCTGGAGGGACCATTCACACAATTGCCTCCCTAGAACATGCTTATTGACCGGTTTCCCAACACAAAGTCCATGTGCATCCGTGCAGGTTTTTTATCATATGCTTGTACCCACCTGGATAGATGCATGTGTGGACCATCCCGTACATTGTATTTATTTGTTAGTTGCATCTGAGGCTTCCCAAAATGCATGTGTATTATTCTCCAGCATTTGCGCCAGTCCTCAAAGCTTCCTTGGTGTGTGCCCTACCACCTCACGAGCGTAGCGTGCAGTAACCACTTCAAATCCTAGAAATGTTGCTTTTCCAGAACCTTTCTTTCAAATTTGTCTAAGAAAGAATCTACCTCACATAATCCATCATAACTAGGCAATTCTCTCACTTCTATTGATACGTAGTGTAGCAATCTTGTCATCATGCTATAGTTCAGCGTGGTTACCTTGTGTAACCGGTTCTGCCATCGCGCTATCTGTTCATTTGAATCTGACGTACATGAGCTTTCACACTCCCATGAGATTCATCCATCCGCAGTGGGATTTACCTAGTCTTGCTCTCACACGGTTGTCTTGTAGATGTAGTCCAAATCATCGTCGCTTTCATAGTCACGCACCATCTTTGTGTAGCGCAATCCTTCTACAGGGTCCAAAGGCATGACTACGCACAAAGACTTTTTCTCAAAAATCATCTCGCGCTTCTTCAGATTAATCACCCTGTTCATGTTAGTGGCCCAATAGATTCCTAAGAGCGTGGGGTATGGATTGTTGTCATCAACAATCTCTATTACTTCAAAGTCTACCAGTGCGCTTGCCCCTTCAATATTCATGGTAATTCCTTGCAATCTCCCCATATGTATTATCTTTTTCTGGTTCTCCATCCGTAGCTGGATAGGATACCACTATAGCATAGGCCTTCTCATGTGCTCCCATGTCTGCTTCGACAGAACGTTCACATCCGATCCTAAATCCAGAATTACCTGGTCCATCTCATATTCTCCAATATACGTAGTCAACCTCATTTCTCTTCATGTCCTCATCACAATCTTTCCAATCTTCCAGACTATGCGCGGCTCCCCTAGTGCAGTCCCAACGCATCTGTTAATGAGTTCTTGCAATCCCTTAACAACCTTATTGTCACACAGTAGCTTCATGCATGTTTCTAGGAACATCGTAGGCATAGATGGGTCCATTTATGGCTTTGGTCTATCTTTGCTTCCTGAAGTGGAGGCATCAACGAAGCTCTTCTTAGCTTCCATGAAATTTTCCTTAGCGCGCTCCAAATCAAACTCTACTTCTTTTGTCAGAGGCTTGCGAACCCAAGTACTATCTTGTGTATGTTTGCCTTTATCATCTCCTGTCGTATTTCCACTTTGGAGCATAACATTCAAATTTGGATCTTCCTCGCGCGGCTCAGACCTCATCATCTGCAGGTTCTGAGTCGGGCGAGGTTGGAGCGCTCCCTTGTCGCACAACCTAGCTATCAGGGTAGGACAATCCTCCGTCTCATGATCAAACAAGGTACAATACAGACATGATGGATGTGTTTGATTCATACAATCAAGAACATAATGTCCTGGCCCTCCACAATTGTAACATGTTAGTTGTTCACAACCTCTTCCAGGTCCTCCTCCACCTTGGCCTCGTCTGCGCCCCTGAAATCCAGTTCGCGCCACTACTACATTCTGGTGAAGGGGTCGCATTTCGGCCTGAACCATGTAGGTGGGAGTTCTATCCATCATCAGCTCATAGCTTCTACAAGTGCGCTCATTGTGTCCAACTGATCTGCAAAAATTACAGAACAACTGTTGCGAATTTTGTGTGTACTTCTGTAACAAATGGAAATTGTCCTTAGCATGCTTTCCTCCTATTTGACAAATCGCGCACCACAAAGTAGGCACCATGCTAGGTCCTGCTTATGTCTCTGGTCTTAATGGCATCAGCCCTCCTCCTGCGAGGTAATTTTCAAACACATGGCAATGTTCCTTATCATGACCCTAACCCTTGCATTTTAAGCACCATACTTCTTCGCACACATCCGGGCGAGCTGTCCTATCCTGTTTCAGACTCTGCATCTCAAGGCATAAATTTTTCAACTGCGCATGGATCTGTTGAACTCCCAAGTTAGGATCTTGTATTAGGGTTTCATGCAGCCTCATCACGATATCCAAGGCCTTTGCCTGGGTTGTCAACCTCTGTTGTGACAATGCATTCCTCAAATCCAGCGTTAGCGATGCTACAAACCATTCGTGGTGCTCCCCATCCATCAAATTCATATTAGCTTCGCGGATTGTGCACTTTAGTCTCTAATCCAATTCCCAAGGGGTCTCGCCTGGTAGCATTGTGATCTCTTTGAATCCAATGATCGAGTGCGCCTCTGACTTCGGCCTGCTAAATTATTTGTTTAGCGCAATTTGGATATCCGCGATCCCCGCATTCAGATTGTCATTAGAATGCTTAATATACCAGGTCAGCACGTGATCCTATAGAACGCTGACCAGCACCGCTTTATTTACATTATCATATGTAACTCCCTGCGCTTCCCATACGACTCTTATCACGAACCAAAACTGGTTCGGATCTTCGTTTCCTACTCCCTTGAACATAGGCAACTTTATCGCACTTGCCATATGAACTCGTGGTGGTGGCAGAGGTGGTACGGGCGAAGATGGAGGTGAAGGCGATGAAGCTAGTGGTGGTGTGGGTGGGGGTGGTACGCGTGGAATCCTCTGCCTTATCAAATTGATCGCACTTCACTGGGAGACCTTCATAAGCTCTTCCTCGTCCCCTCTTGGAGGTTAAATCAAAGGGCTATTCTCTGGTCCCTTACTTCCTTCGTTTTTGTAGGTTTTTCCACTTTGCATAGCTTCGGAGATCAAGGTAATCGCATAATCCTCTTTTCACACAATAACATTTTAATCCATGTATTCAGAGACTTTACATTCTTACCTCGCGGTCCTTTGAGAAAGCATTGCTCAACCTTGCTATAGCTAACTAAAGTATCTACAACGAACTTAGTAATGAATCCTCCTATAATCAGATCGAGCTAGTGATCAAAAATCCACGTGATCTTATCCTCTGATGCTTACAATCTACACACCAACTCTAGGGTCCACACAATAGGATTGTCGAGCTTCCACCTTCCTTGGAAATCTGCTAGCTTCACGATCCACTTGTACAGCTAAATAGGGAAATATGTGAAGAAAATTTCGTGGATCTTTGTGTACAGGTAGCAGTCTAACCACTCTTCTTTTTATAGTTGTAGATTCCTATTCTCTTGCACCGCGAACTCGTGAATTTTCCTGTGCAACCAACCTTCAATTTCCTTCTTAGTTGGATTCCAGTAATACGACATCAGACATCTCTATGCAGATTCTGGTCCCGAAAATGGAACCATTTGTTGGCTTGAGGGGGCCTAACCCAGGTTCGAAGTTATTTAGCCAAACAAATCCTTAACTACTAGCCCTTTTGGCAACAACCCATAGATCGCGGACTGAGGTCTCACTTGAAGCAATATGGGGGGGATGCTGGAACCAATTTTTCGCACCCTTGAGATGTCTGAGGGGTCGATTTAATCCAATTGTGAATACCTACATGCAGGTCACTTTGTGCACTTTCCTGACCCATGAGGCCTTCACGCCTTGTTATACTTGACTTTGCGCAACCCTAATCAGGGGCTTAGGAGCTTTCGTGTTGCTAAAGCAGTGATTCGTGCTATTTCCCAAAGTTACACCATGGATCTTACTTATCTTCTTATAACAGTTAGTTATCTTCACGTAAACAGATATTTTATATTATATTCACTTATTTAGTACATTCATGTAAGATCGCGCAACAAATAAACAATAAACTTGTAGTTCATACCCAATATACTTCAATGCATAAAACATGAAAAGATACACATAAATATTGTCAAACTTCTCTTTATTAATGCTTCAATCGGTTACAGCCTCAACCTTCCCTGCGCACTCAGCTGCAGGGGTCCGCGCACTCAGCTGTGGACTACTAGGCCTCTGTGCACTCAACTATAGAGCCTTCTCCTACTCTATGACCCAAAGACATGACTTTACACTTTAGACTCAATGCTTCCTCATTACATCTTCTATCTTCAATTCCTTCCATTCCTCTTTACATTTAGAGCCTAGCTCTATTTATACAATCCCATGGTCCGTAGACCATGGGTAGAACTGTCAAGCTGACACTACATTACAAAAGTAAGGGCGGACAACCCTATGACTTAATTACAACTTCGCACTCTGGACCCACAAATCACAGAGTCTTTACCTCAGACTTAGTCAAAACTTGGGCTTTAAGCCCCAAAACTTGCCTTGGGGGGATCCCCTGCCCAACAATGTCCGTTATGCCAATCAAACGATGAATCCATTGAGAATTTTTTTTATCAAATGCCCTTTCTTTTGCCAATACTTATATATGTGTAGCTTTGTTCTTGACCGAGATTGTGTGTGGCAAGGGCCTAATTTGGAGGAGAGGCAAAGATTTTATATACAAAATAAGAATACCAAACCATTTTGGTCTCTGTCCCTACTCACATGTTGGGGTGTCCCTACTCACATGTCGGGGTGTCTACTTGACACAAAATAAAGAAATATTTCAAAATAAGCCTTATTTTCTAGATAAAGCGGTTTCTAAAGTATTGGCTATTTTGTCTCATTTTCCTTAGCGCAAGTTTTCTCCCCATAATATACTTGCAATTCGAGAAGAACCTGACAAATCCTACCATTGGGGTTACTTTGATGGGCTAAAAAGGGGGATGATCACTTGTGTGGAGGTGGTTTTATATTACATCTAATTGAATGACATTGTTACAAAATCAACATGGGGATTAGGAGGGGAACAAACAATTTGGCTGAAATATTATCTTGTTGTTCTTTACTGGCTTTTGCTAGAGAAAAGGGATGGGATCAACTTCAAGTGTTTGAAGATTCTTTATTGGTCATTAATTGGGTTAATGAGATTCAACAATGTCGTAGTATACACCTAGCTCATATTATGGTGGATTTGTAGTGGATTGAGCATACTTATGTTCCTTTTCTTGCATTCACATCTACAAGGAAAAAAAGAGGAAGCAAATAGGCTTTATAAGGAGGGCCTCCAACTAGATCGAGGGATATGGCACTTCGAGGAAGCCATAAATGATGAACACTTCATATTTTATCACAAACCTTACATGGATGAAAATAATTTTCAATTTTAGTCACATGTTTTTTACAGTTATTTATTTTTCGTAGATACTGTTATCAAACATATTATGATACTCTTTTTGGAGTCTTTTAGGTTGTTTCTCTTGGATTTTTACTTTATCCATCTATTTTATGGACTATTGCAGAGTCTCGTGGTCAAATAGTATACAATTGTTTGTTTGTTGGTTAGTTTTGCTCTCTTTAGCCATGGAATGGTTATGGACAGATCTTGTAGAATACACAACTAGTTGCGTATATGAAAAATGTAATTTTGTTTACCATATAAATAAAATTACAGTTTTTTCCTTGAAAAGGAAAACAGTAAAATAAAAATTAAATACATATATACATATGTGTGTGTGTGTGTGAGATTTATGTATATTGTTAATCACATAAAATCATCAACTATAAAATTATTGTTTGAAAAGTATATATATATATATTTTCCACTAGAAAAATCGTAATTTTATTCATATTGAGTAAAATTACATGTAGATGTTGTAATAGCATATGCTGTATCAAAACTTGTCCCGCTGAAAAATACAGGATCTAATAATCATTAACTATCTATCTATGCTTTCCTACCTTTCTTTTTTTCCACTTTCTGCCAGCCTTCATTGTTAGGCATGGCTATTACAATAGTCATTTGTGCTTCGTTTGTGGTAGCCAAGATTTCTTTTTCAGAATCTGAGCTTGCAGTAGAGTATACTCGCTTGCTGCCTCCAATTTCTTGCCCAAGGGTGTGTTTTCATATTGCTGCTATGGGTTGCTTGTTTTTGGATTTGTTGCATATTCAATCAGATTTTCATCATTCTGTAGGTTGTGTAGAAAACTTTCTTTGTTGATTTCTAGATTATTCCTTCCATCTTCTGCTTCTTGAGGTATACTGGTGGTTTCTGTGTTCTTTTCCTCTTCTATATCCTCTGCCCATGTGGCTAAAAACTTCCATCCTTTTGGATTTGGTGGCTATCTTCTTTTCCTTTCTTTTTTGTTTTGTGGGCATGCATTTTGAAGATGACCAGTTTGTCAGCATATGCAGCAACGGAAAGCAGTATTTTCATAATCAAGTGGTTGTGCCCATTGCTTTTCGTTGTGGAGTAAGAGAATGTGATCTAGTAAGCCTTGACTAAGATCAACCTCCACATAGATCCTAGAAAAAGTGTAGATATCCTTGGATAGGTGCTCGTTGTCTATTTTTAAGAATGTCCCCAAGGCATTGATGATGCCTTCCAATACTTTGTAGTGCCAAAAGTGTAGAGGTAAATTATATAATTTTACCCATACTGACATTTGGAGACCACCATGCTGTTTGGGTCGAAATTCGGGAACCAAGATGTCATAAAAAGGCCAGCATTACCCCAGAACCATGGTCCCTCGTGCAATGGATATTCCTTGTCTTTTATGGTGTCGAATTTGACAATAAAAAATCCCTTTGAACATAGATGGATATTGTAGTTTTCTGTTCATATGGAATAAATCCATTGCCGAAGGGCTTCCGGTTTGGGCCAAAAACCATTAAACCTGCATTTCACTGCTTGAGTTAAATAACCAACATGTATTTGATTTACCTCAGGTATGGCAATTGTTAATGCAGGGTTCTATGTTGTCTGCTCAACAATGTAGGCCCCTAGGGTTGTAGCTTGTTGTTCTATTTTGGCTTGAGGTTCCATCTTCCCTTTTACTACATCTTTGAAGGAAGCAGGTCCTTTTGAGCTTGTGCCGGAACAACCTCCGCAATGTCTTGTGCTAAGACAGATGGTTGAATCATTTCCTATGCCATATTCTTTTAGCTTGTGGTCCTCCTATAGAACTTTCCCGGAATAGAGCAGGAGTTGTTTGCATGGTGGGATTCCATTCCTTTCTTGTATCCTTTGTTTGAATTTTTTTGTCACCTCCCATTTCCCTATCTTGATGGATATTGTGTTCCCTCCCATGGATCTGATAAGGAGTTTACTTTTTCTTCCTTCGAGCATATCCAATGTAGGTGCTTGAGGCTCTATTGTTGGGATGTTTTGCTGATCCGTCACAACCATCACATCTCTCTATTGCCAGCTCTATTCTATGATTTGAGTCTGCGATCCACAGCTGAGAGGAGACTTTTTTTTATCAGTTCTCCAAATCTGGTTTTGGTGAATGTGCCTCCCGATCTGGTTTTGGTACAAGTTGTCCCATATGTTGTATGCCAGATCTTTTGGATCTTTGACATAACTGCGATTTAAGTGCCCTTTCGTAGTGAAAGGGATCGATCTAGGTCCTTGCAAAATCTATTCAAGATCTACACTAGTGGAATCGGGATCCAGTCGCCGCACTCCAGATTGGTCAGGTTGGGCCAACATTAAAGTGATGCGGACGAAAAAAGACTGCCTGCAACCAATGTGGGCTATTACAGGGCTGGATCCGGTTGCCATGATCACTATTGTTGTCAATCCAGAGACTGGATACCTCAGATATGGTAGGACGAAGCTCCATTCCGTCAAGATGTTCTACAGATCCACCTCCATTCCTCCCCTATAGATGCTTGGTTCCCACAACAATGTGTTAATCTCCTCATGCACTGAATTTGTCCATGGGGTTGCTTTTGGGTCAAAAACAGAAGGAGAAAACACAACTATGTTTGTGACAGATTGATATACTTTGCTTGTAAAGAGAGGTAACCTTAGCCATTTCAGATCCAACCCAGATCTAATGCTCTTTTGATTTTTGAGCACTCCACCCTCCGTTACAGTGGCCCTCAGATCCGAACCCCACTCAAAACTGTGCCTCCGTTTTCCATCGCTTGATCCATCCAATGTTGCTCTGCCCCTTCTCTCTTCTACGACATCGATCAGGGAAAGATCTGCGATCTTGGTCCCTGCCCTTTCCTCTCGGTGCGTCTCTTCTTTTCCCCCTGATGGTGCTAGTGTGCGTCGATCCAGCGTTGGTCTCGCTAGGATAGGAGCCATCGAATCAACAACCAGAGATCTAGTGCTCTCTGCGGTCTATATAATTAATATAATATATATCGAAAAGTGTGTATATATATATAGAAATATATATCTGAGATCTGGTTCTCTCTGCGGTCTTTATAATTAATATAATATATATCGAAAGTATATATATATATATATATTATATATATAATATATATATATATATATATATTATATATATATATATATATATATATATATATATATATATATATATATATATATCCAAAAGCAAGACATAGAGGTGAAACAACTCTCCAATTTTACAACTACATGGATGTCATATTGAGAATCTAACATTACACTTGTATCCAATAATTTGTAGCTTAATTCTTCTCATGTTTCTTTTAGATTCTACCTAAGCATGATAACTTTTCATTTCCAAGCAAATACATCCTTTCTACTTCCATTTTGGAAACAATGTGTTTGAATTATCAATGGAAAATACCATGTTCTAGTTTGACTTGCTGCCCTTCTAGATACATAAAATACACTTAATGCTATCTATCTTCATATTCTACTAAAAATATACATTTACTACAAAATTCATATTCTTAGTGCTATAATATATTTAATTGGAAAATTATCATATGAAATCTCACACCCTTCCTTTACTTTAAAATTATCATATGAAATCTCATAGCCTTCCTTTATGTTAAGACTTAAGAATATACATTCTACTTATTTACATGAGACTGCAACCCTTTATCCATTTGATGGTATTTTTTGTGTAACTTCAAAATTTTAAATTAAACATAAACATAAAATACATGTAGGCAACTCAGAGCCAATCTACTTAAATGGAGATTAGATTGGCTCTACGCCCTTGGAAAGTTTATTCACATGGAATTCAAATGATACAAATGATACAAATGTGTTGTTATATTGACAAGGCTTGCTGAGTGGGAAACCAAGCCTTGCTTAGCCCAAAATATAATGAACACTCTGTTAAAATCCCCAAAATTTGTTTTACTAATCTTGAAGATTGAATTGTACTTATTACAAATATCATAAATTAATTTATTACATGCCAAGACATTAAGAGCTATACTGCAGAGCATCTAGTACCTGATCATTTGAGACCATATGTGCTCACGATGGATGAGAATCTTGTTCAGTTAGTGTTTTGCAGTCATTAAGGAGAGGCGTGTTAGTGTTGCCTGTCTAGGAGAGACTAAGGTTATTATAAGGTTATTTTGTGCCATGATTTTCTAGTTTGTCCACCACTCTATTTTCAATTCTTTTGACATGAGAATTTAAGACAACCGAAATCTTTTTTGGTAGGCTTGGTAACCTATTCAAATAAAAAGTTAATCTCCATTTCTTAAAGAATTTGGTAGGATGTACCTTGGATTATCTCCTGGCACAATGAGAGGATGATGAAAGAGTCTCTTTTGATCACAATTTTTGGTAATCCCGAGCTTTAAGTGAGCATGAGGCCTTAAATTAAGTAATATGACACCAGCCCACAAAAAGATAGAAAAGATAGTTGAACACCTTAGAATTCAGCCTCTTCGAGGGGGCAACCTCCTTTACATTACACAAATGAACAATTATTTGATGATACTAATGACAAGACCTCCTTTCTCTATATATAGGAGTCTAAGGGGTCATAATATAATCAGAGCCGACATAACAATAATAATGTAAGGGCACAATAATAAACAATAGTGGGCTTCTATGGGGCACAATAATAACAATAGTGGGCTTCTATGGGGCACAATAATAAAAATATGGGGACTACATGGGCAGAATAATATAATAAGGGGTTGCACTAATAACAATAAGGGGTTACACTAGTAGTATAGGGACCTAACATGCCCCTCTCCTTCAAAAAGTGTTGTCCTCAACGCTTGAGTAGTTCTTGATGCTTCTGTATAAATTCTTGTCCTCTCATGTGGAATCTTCAGTGGGTAAGTTTTTCCACTTGATGATATACTCTGAAATTGATCTATTTCGTAGCTTTTGATTTCTCGGTTCTCTGACTGCTTCAGGTTCCAATATGATTTTTCCTTCCTTGTCAAGTTCTCGCAATACTGTTTGAACTGCGATCTTCTGCAACTTTTGAATGAGTTCCCACTCCTTTGGGAATATGGATATATGTAACACCTGATGTTTGGAGGAACACGTCGTGGAACCAAATGAATAGCATGATCATGATCACGAATAGGTGGGAGGCCTTTGGGAGTCTCAAATACCTTGGAATGATTGTCCAAAACGTTTTGGAGATTTGGAGAAATACATGATTTCGATGTGGGATCCTCTAGTGAACATAATTGTGCAATTACACCCCGTTGTTCTTTGTTTAGAAGCTTTGTCATGCTGTTAGAGTTGATTATCATTCTAGGTTTTCCTTCGATACCCCTCAATTCAACTTCCTTTCCTTCCCAAAAAAATTTCAAGAAAAGTTCTTGAAAATTAAAAGCTATCATACCCAAAGATTGTAGCCATTGGACTCCTAGTAAAACATCAGCACCACCCATTGGAATGGAAAGCATTGGGCTATTCAATACATATTCTCTCATGGATATCTTGATATTATGGCACTTTCCAGATCAATTTATGGTTCCTCCATTTGCAACCATCACTTGACACTCCAGTGTTGGATACGGGAAGTAATTCAATTCCTTGGCTATCTTACAATCATAAAATTATGGGTACTGCCTGAAGCAATCAACACTCGTACCTTTTTCTTCTTGATATGTCCTTGTATCTTGATAGTTTGAGGAGTGGTAATTTCTTCCAATGCATTACAAGATATGGTTGGATTGATTTCTTGAGACTCGATGTGATCTTTCAATTCTTGAACATTTTTCTTCTTGATATGTCCTTCTATATTGATAGTTTGAGGAGTGGTAATTCCGTCCAATGCATTACAAGATATGGTTGGATTCATTTCTTCTTTCTCGATGTGATCTTTCACTTC
Organism: Pinus taeda; assembly: GCA_000404065.3. Classification (NCBI taxonomy): domain Eukaryota; kingdom Viridiplantae; phylum Streptophyta; class Pinopsida; order Pinales; family Pinaceae; genus Pinus; species Pinus taeda. The sequence goes on from APFE030038614.1 coordinate 112,579, forward strand.
TTGAACCATTTTCTTCTTGATATATCCTTCTATCTTGAGAGTTTTAGGAGTGGTAATTCTTTCCAATGCTTTACAAGATATGGTCAGATTCATTTCTTCTTTTTCTGGGGTTGGTTCTTGGTGTATATACTCTTCTTTTGATGTTTCTTGATCCTTTTCTTCTTCATCTACACCATCAATGTAAAATAATTTCTTCTTAGCACACTTATGACCTTTAATGTATTTGTTATCACAATTGTAACACAACCCTTTTTCTCTTTTTTCTTCCAATTGTTGTGGTGTAACCCTTGTTTGGAAGGTTAGGAGAAACAACACTTCCATCTTTATAGTTGTGAGGGGTAGACCTCCTTGTTTCCATAATTTTTCTTTCAATTTTTCTTTCCAACTCGAATGCCTCCTCCAATGAATCAGGTTCCCAAAAATGAACCTCATGTTGAACGTTATCCTTTAAAGTCCCTATGAAGACATCAATCCTTCGTTTCTCTGGAATATAATTTACCCTTCTATTCAATTTTTGAAAGTCCTCATTGTGCTCTTCCATTGAACCCTTTTGTTTGAGATTTATCAATGGGCTAAAGAAGGAGTTTCTCTTTGTATCCTCATAATGTGCTATCATTTCCTCCGTGAAAATTGACCATGTAACAAGTGGTTTATGAGAACAATGCCCTTTATACCATAAAAATTCATCCTGTTCTAAATATGAAGATGCAATACGTACCTTTTGTAATAGTTGCACCTCATGTAGATCAAAATATTGCTCCATCTGTAGTATCCAATTTACCGGATCCTTGCCATCAAACTTCCTCATATCTCCTTTTCTTAATTTTAGGAGCTCGATCTTGAAATGACTGTAACTCTACAATTTCGGCTCTTTTAGCTTTGAAATTACGATCTGCAGTAGCCCTTTGTGTCCTCTTATCAATGCCACCAGTCTAATCAAAATTGGATTTTCTAAGAAAGAGTTATGCACAATCTCCCAAGATGACCTGATTATATACCATTTTAGATGAGTGAACTTGTATGAAGTGCCACGTGTCCCTATTTTGACCTTTGGATCTAAAAAATATGTACAAGAAACTACAGTTTGTCCTCTTTCTGTAACTTCTTACGAAATTTCAATCTAATGCTCAGAGAGACAGTAATTTGGGGGTTTGCAAAAACCCTAACTTCCTCAGACTATATCTCCGAAAATATAGCGAGATAGGATCTAAAATTCAGAGCAAAGGTTTAGACCGATTTCTTCTCAAATGGATTTTTTTCTTAGCTTCTGAAACTTTGTAGCAAAATAGTTATAGCGAAAATCCCACGATGATTTTTTTTAGCTTAAATTGTGGAGCTTGCAAAAAACCTAACGTATCTCCAAAAATATAGTGATACAAGATTTGAATTTCAGACCCAAGGTTCAACATGATTTCTTCTCAAATGGGGTTTTTTTTAGCATTTGAAATCGTGCAGAAAAAAAATTTATAGAAAAAATGCCATGATGACCTGTTTGGAACAGTGAAACCCTAGAATCCACAACTCTGATACCAAATGTTATGACACTAGCTCACAAAAAGATAGAAAAAATAGTTGAACACCTTAGAATTCAGCCTCTTCGAGGGAGCAACCTCTTTACATTACACAAATGAACAATTCTTGGATGATAGAAATGACAAGACCGCCTTTCTATATATAGGAGTCTAAGGGGTCATAATATATTCAGAGCCGACATAACAATAATAATGTATGGGCACAATAATAACAATAGTGGGCTTCTATGGGGCACAATAATAACAATATGGGGACTACATGGGAACAACAATATAATAAGGGGTTGTACTAATAACAATAAGGGGTTACACTGGTAATAGGGCCCTAGCATTAAGCTTGATAGTTATGCTCCATTGTTGGTGTAGTAACCAGAATAGTATATAAAGTTATGAAGAACATGGCCTTTATAATTTCTAAAAACTCCTCCATACCTTGCTTGACCTAGACTTATTTTAGAGGCTCTGCCGAAATAAATTTTGTGGAAATGTTTTTGTGGTGGAGACCAAATCATGGGGTCGTTGTTGAACATGGGTTTGGCTTTATGAGGACATGGAGCAGGGGTGAGATTTAAGTTCCAGTTTTGAAGGATGAGGAGTTTAGAGGTCGGGCCTTTAAAATCATTATCAATCTAATCTTGGAGATTCATAGTTTCATGTATGTGGCTTTCAATTCTAGACCAAAGGACTTGGGAGTTTATGATATTTCCTTGAAAAATACTCTTTGTATTGTTCTTTCTAGACCTCCCATAAAATAAATCCTAGAGTTAATTTCCAAATTCTATTAAGAATTATGTTTGTGAATTGATTGGTGCGCCACCTCTTGATTGTATCCAAGGCAAAGACCTTCTAGCGAAGGTTATAACAAAGGTTTTTACTGTTATAAAATAGCAAAAAAAATGTCAAAAAAATATCTGCTAAAACATATGTTTGTGGGAATGGATATGTTAGTGAAGCTTTAATGAAAATTCATCACAACTGAAAGAAAAATTGGGTGGCCGAAGGTTTTTTTTTGTGCGCTTTATGGTATAAGAAGCACTGTGCACTACTTATAGACACGCACCAGGCTTCATACATAATTAAAAGCACCGAGGAGTTTAAATGAAAGAGCATTGGAATCCGAAATGTATACTACCCTGGTGCTTATAACAAGAAAAATCCGGGTTTTTTTTTTTTTTCCAGTGCACTCTATGAAATAAGAAGCACAATGCACTATTGGTTTGTTGGTTTTTTGTTTGTTTGTTTGTCTTGTTTTGTTTTGTTTTGTTTTGTTTTTTTGTGTTTGTTTGTTTGTTTGTTGTTGTTGTTGTTTTTTTTTTTTCCAGTGCAGTTTGTGAAATAAGAAGCAATGTACACTACTTATAGACATGCACCAGGCTTCATACATAATTAAAAGCACCGAGGTGTTTAAATGAAAGAGCATCGGAACCCGAAATGTATACCACCTCGATGCTTATAACAAAAAAGATCTGGTGCGTTCAACTTAAAGAGCACCAAACCTTGAAAAGTATATTGTGTCTATTAGAGTCTAGATTTACCTCAGGCTAGAAAGATAAGCTTCTAGGTCCACATCAAACCACACTCAGCCTCGTAGCTAGCCCTACGAGGACAGGAGAGGGCTCTCTCTGGGTCAATCTCGGTAAAGGATAATCGATGGGGCTCGAGATGACTGAAATAAAACTTATTTTAGGCTAGGTATGAAGTACAAAGATTTGAATTTGAGTTTTTGGGGGTTTTGAGTCAGAAAATGGGAGAGGCAAATTTGGGTCCGAGGATGAGACACAGTTTTTGCAGAGTTTTGATTGGGGGCAAGGAAGGCAATTGTTTTGATGCTTTAGAATGAATAAATGGATGGATTAGACTGGTGAGGAGCCAAGGAGGGAAAGAGGGTCTCAAGAGTCTTCCTTAAACAAATGAAAACATTGAAAATTAAACAAAATTCAAAGCAGAGCACAACAGTCTAGTGAATTCTACTTTAATCACTCAGTTGTTTGATTTCAGAAGCAAGGAGAAGGGAAAATGATACACATAAACATCAATGAACTTACAAGTACATAGAGAAACACACCATCAAAACACAGAGCCACATGAATCCCAACAAGTGTTGCAAAACCCTAGTCTTTCCTTTGCCAAAAATGCAGAGATAGAATGTACAATAGAGTGCTAAGCAATTCCAAGTGTCCAACCCTGAAAATGACTCAGAAGATACATGATATAGACCATCCTAACCCACTCCCATGCCTCTAGGGGTCGAGCTCATCATTCTAGGAGCTGTTTCAACCAATTCTAAACAAAGCACTAAAATCTAGGCAATCAAACAACTTGCCTCTATAAGGTAGGAAACTGATTCATTCATTAAATTTTCACTTTTTAATGAATGAATCCTCTAGAACAAGTAAAAATATGCCAATATTACATCATGATCCTTAAATTACATCAAGTTGGGTCAATAATTACATCACAAAGTAAAACTAGTCAAACTGGCTGAATTTCTGAGCTGGAAGGTGAAAAATTGGGCAAAAATCCTCTATGCGCCGCGCCAAATCCTCTATGCGTCACACCACTTTGAGGCTGAGTTTGGGGCACTTATCGAAGTTGAAATTGAGCCCAAGATAGCTTGTTGGAAAGCCCTACCTGTCTACGTTCCAACCCAAGTGGTATTTTTCAATTTGGTGTCCATTTTCCCCTCCAAAACTTCAATCTCCCAAGACTGCTTCCTGTGTGTCAAAATATGGGCAGTGAGGTCATTTTTTGAGTGTTTTTGACCTCTTGTGAACTCAAAACTTGCCCAAACTTCTTGGCCATACACCAACAGTCATGATTTTTCATGCCAAACCCAAAAATATATTTTTTTTCCATTTGGAGCTCCCTAGCAAAAGCGAGCACCACGTGGCGCGACGCACAGGGAAGCAAAACTTGTTTTTCAGTGCAAAAATTTTCAAAAATACAAAAATTGCTCCAAATTTCTTGAAATTTGGGCTGTACCTTCTCTATCAAGTGTCATTCTGGGCCAAAGAGGCTTCGGCCAATATCCGAAGATGATCATGCTCCTTTTGCCTCTTTTGCTTCCTTATTGCCTTCTCCAATTTCGCCTTTAGACTCCTTATTCGTGCCTTGGAACTTATATTGCACGCCCTATAATGGAAAGCCATGTGTCTCAACAATGCTTTGTCCCTATCGACCTTCTCCAGTAGTCTTTCCAAGTGGATGTTGATTCTCTCGAGCCAAGACTCCCGATCATCATTAATCTCTTGCTCCAATGAAGTGAGCTCAATCCTCTGCCTTTGGGCAGCTTGGCGATTCTTGCGGATGTTTTGCAACTCCATGATTTCCTGCTGATCTTTGAGATGTTTGTTCGTCTGCTCCAAATATTTCATAGTCCACTTAGCCCTCTCCAAGTCAAGGGACAAGGCTGTGATCTTTGTCTGTTGCTCATGGATGATCTCTCTAAGATGTGCATTTTGCGAGCCCATGTCTGTAACATCATCCTAAACGAGAATGAAATCAGTCTCTCGCTCACCTGAAGGCCCCTCGTCTTGCATTGGCCTCTTGCCTCTGTCCTGTACCTGTGATGCTAATGTTGGAAGCGAGGCCCCTTCCACCCCGGGTGGAGATAACACTCGCTTTGCTGCTGCAAATAACCGTCTCATGCCCTTCTGATATGTAATGAAGACCGGTATAGTAGCATTGTGTGGATCATGGCCTTCTTGCTGATGAGAAGGTCCACCAGTCTCATGCCCAACCTCTGAAGGTGCTCTAAAAAAGTCACGAGAGATGAAATCATCCCAAGTGATACCCTGTAATCCAAGCTGATGAACCACCAAAATCTTGATGAGAGCAAAATGGCAAATTCTGTTGAACTGCTGCTCATGGGCCTTGTGTTGCACAACGGCGGTCATCCTCTCTATGTTTCGACATATGAAATAAGGAATGTTCATCATCCTTACCCAGGTGAAATGCATGAGCAACCTGATGTGATAAGCATATACTCGGGAGAAGCTACCTTCACAACTGAAATACTTCATGATTAATTTCATTAATGGAGCATATTCATCTTTGAGATATCGGGACGAGAACACTCTCTTGAGCTGCCTCAAGAAACCGGGTTTAATATATGGCTCATAATGTTGCCGGTCAATCTTCTGCTTCTTATTCCATGGTTCTCCGATGTTCGGTATGCCGGTTGCTAATGAGATAGAATCTGGTGTAAGTGTGAAAGTGACACCAGCCAAAATCACTCGATCACCATGTAAATGTAATACAAATAAGCAAGCCAACTCATGATGGACTTGAACAGTAGCAACCTTCTTGCAAAATTCATAACATGACTGAAACTAAAAACAAGAGACGGCAAGAGGGCAGGCCTGTGATTCTGTAAGGGTGGTCGGTTCTTCTCTAACATGTCTGCCACCTTTATGAGGCCTTTGGGGTGCATGTCCCTTCGCGGGTGAGTCACTTTGGGTCTCTACTTCATAATCAGATGAATGACCGGATGACATAACTATTGTTGTACAAACTGCCTTGGAGAAAAAGATGCTGGTGACAAAATTGTGTTGGACTTCTCTGTTTGTGATGTGGTTGAATTCTGCCACAAAGGGGAAAAATTGCAATAAGGGACTGTTAGGAATGGAGAAAATAGTAGGGGGATTAGGGACTTTTGGGACTATAGGGATTAGGGAAATGTAGGAGGGTTTTGAGGAATTAGATGTATAGGGTGAGGAATTGTTGTGTAGGGTATGAGGTGTGGGATTTGAGAATTTGGGAAAGATAATATAGGAGAAGGGATTAATGAACCTAGGGGGGGTAGGAAATTAGGGAATGATTAAAACAAAGGAGAATAGGGAGGGAGGAGTGACTTTGGTGGCAAAACAAAGAATTTGAAACCCTGACAGCAAGTTTTCTTGAGGTGCTTTTAGAAGGAGGTTTTGATATGTTTGTTCAACCATTATCATCCATAAACCACCCTATCTTATCACAAAAGTGGATGAAACATCAAGAAGAAGGCTCTACCTGGAAAATCTGTGCAAGTGATGGGAAATTTGGAGAGATTTCAAGCAAATTCGGGCTTTCAGGTGTATGCGTCGCGCCCATGTTATTTAACACTATGTGGTTTCTCCAGTGTGTCGCGCCTCTCCAGTGCGTCGCGCCACCTGCTCTATGTGCCAATCCAGCCAAACTTCCTCCAATTTCACCCAAATCACGCACTAACTCAATCAATTTGCTTTGAATGGCTTTTCTTTGAACTTGGCATGCAAATGACATTGATCTTCGTGGAAAACTCCTTATAAAGACATGGATTTATTTTTGATTCTTGAAAACCCATTTTTGTAATGTTTGGCATTAACACTTTTTGACATTTTAATACAACTCTGTGATTTGAATTTCCTTTTTGATTTTTGACTGAAATGATGAAATTCTTGACAATTTTTTGCAGGGATAGCTGACATGGAATTTGGAAAAGGAGACCAGGGCTGCACCTGAAGAATTCAAGAACTGAATTTTTTTTGAAAATTATTACAAAAAACGAAATGTTGAATTTTCTTCAAAACAGAGTTTTGAAGAAAAGTCATGATCCATCCAGATGATGATGAAAATATGTGAAATGACAAATTATTAAGAACCTCCCTCTGGCCTGCTGGCTTTATTGGACAACTTGAAGACACAACTTGTGAAACCCTAGACCTACTGACTGAAATGACACTTGCTGATCAAAAGATTAAAACAAGACTGTAGTTGACTCAAAAAATTGATTTTCATGAACAGACCTGAGCCAACAGTGCAAGGCATGAGGGGTAATGAATAACAAGACCCTTCCGTCAGATTATGATATGCTCCTAGCGTAATGCAACTGAGTGAAGCGAGCGAGACACCTAAAAATGAAATGCAATAAAGAGAAATGATATCTGACGGAGGGATGTAAAGGCCGACTCTAACAGTGTCGGTGCTTATATAAAAAAAAAAACTCCAGTCATTATTTGATGAAGGAACGACTCCGGGGCATGCAAAAAATAATTACAATTCCAGTGCTTTCTTTTCAAAAAGCAACACCAGAACGTCTTGTTTACATAAATGCCCCAGTGCGTTTGTTATATAAAGGGTCTGGTGTTGTTAATTCTAATAGTGCATCGGGAATGGAAATAATATTTTGTATAATTGGGGGTGTTAGTTCTATGAAAGAACATATGCATTAAGAGTTATAATGCATGGGGGCATTAATTAAAAATAATATCGGTGCTTGTAGATCTAAAAGCCCCAGTGCTTTTATTTTCCAATAAGGTGTCGGTTATTATAAATGATGACATCACAATGCTTTTATTTAAAGTAAATCATAATGCGTTTTTATTTTATGGATGCACTAACATTTTTGTATGAGATTATCTTTTTGGGAGACATTGACCTGTGACAGTGCAATTATTGTAATTTTTAAACTCTGTTATTCATTGATAAACCGATATATATCTTATAACAATATTAATATAAATTAATATTTTATTAGTGCATTTGTATATGATGGTTGGATTAATTTTTAATATTATCAGATTTCACATCTCTTCATTATAATATTAAATTATCCATATATTTAATCAGTGGTGTAATATTTCACAACGACATTGGATAGCACAATAAAATAAATTATAATGTATTTTATTATATATCAATAAAAGACTTTTTGTCATACAAAATGGGATTGTTATTGGTAACCCCTTGTCTTTCAATTGGGACACTATGTCCATGATTACATTAAATAAAATGTTTGATTTTCACAAACATTTATTTCAAAAAAAACAATAGGTTGCATTGATATCCAAATAGATCATCATTCCTCATTAGAATTGTTGTCAGTGCTCGAGCTACTTCCATGAGTTGGGTTATTTGGAGGAATGTTTTATTGATGGCATCAATTTTTTTCCTCTTCTTAATCTTGTTCCATCTGCAAACATAAAAATAAAGTGTAATGAGTGTATCTACATTAGTGAGAATAATGAAAATTGAAATAAATAATATAGATCAATGTAAATTGAGAAACAATGTACCATAGTAAGGAATGACTCGTGAATTATACACATTCTTTCAAAACCAAATCTCATGCCTTCTTTCAACAACTATTCTGTTGGCGTAGTTCCATATTTGGTTTCCTACAAATTTTATACCCCATAATAAAGCATACATTTAATATAAAGGATTTTTTTGTTCTATTAATTATAAACTCAGAGAAGTAAAACAACATAGATACTTACAAACTCTATAATTAATTTTTGATATGCCAACATATACTCATAACCATTGTTTAATCCAATGCCAATCAATTCTTCTGATGACTCTTCTTTGTATGTTAGCACCTATGTGAAGACATTCAAGGATGGTTTTTTAAAACAACTTAAAATATACAAAAATGAAACCTTGAGTTTTTATAAGGAAATATTAACAAATGCTCAAAAACTTTGAAATCAACCATTTTCTTCCTTGTCACCCTGTTTTATCTGCTGAATGAGTTCCATCTTGTTTTCTTTTACGTAAGAAAATACTTGAAAATTAATATTTAATGCTAAATTATTTTTTATATATACAAAGTCAATCATGATTACATATATTTGAAGCATGTTGTTGTTGAGATGGCTCCTCCTATAATGCAATTGTGTCCATACTTTGACCATCTCCTTATACACTTTTTTGGACATTCCTACTAGCATGTTTTGCATATCAGTGCATTGATTATTAGAGATTTTCATAATCTTCCTGAAAAAAAAGTAATAAACTATTTTTATAAAGATATATGAAAATTAAATATAGAAAAACCGATATTAATAAATTAATGGTTTGTAGTAATACATAAATATAATTCTAGAAAATCATTTTATACAATTAGGGATATTACCTTTTGAATTATTCTTTTTTGGTGTTGTATGTTTTTACTATTGCAAGTCCGACATGTCTCATTGACCATTTCTTTGGAAACACTTTTTGTAGTTTAGCTGTAATTTTGTTATTAGAATCATTACATTGATTTTTGTATTGCAAGTAGAAAGTACATATCTATATGTTCATTTCACTAGATCCCTCATAGTTTTGTAAAAAAATTCCCCCTTTTCATTAACATTCAACACCACTCCAGATGAGCTAAGGACCAATTCATCGTCACTTACATGTTCCATAAATTTTATTTTCTTAGAACAACATTGATCCTGTCCTTCATTATTGCTCCCTATAGAACATTAAACATATATGAATTAATGGATTGTTTGAAACATGTTATATAATATTCTTGAGTATATTATCAATGAAAATTAAAAAAAAAAAACTCATATTGAATATTATTTTTTCATTCACTTGATTCATCATTCTACAAATTTTCTATTATGCTTTTATGCTCTTCTGCACTTAAATTAGAAATAATATTATCAACCTTCTTCATTTTGTGGCTCTGCATGACATGCACTAGCTAATACATATTAGTTAAACTTACATATAGTTCAAACATATTTTGTAAAGAATTTACAAAGAACTTGCATTCTCTGATTCTTTTGATGTGCCGTCATTGTGTCGATCAATATTTTTGTTACTTGAGACCTCCTGAAACATTTTTTAATCAATATACAACCTATACCATTCGATATAGAAGGAATTAGATATATTTTACAAATAAATCAAATAATTTTCAACAAAAAAAACTCTGGTAACCGGTGCATTTATTTGAATAAACGCACTGATGCATCTTTAAGATTAAACACACCGAGATTTTAATTTTTCAGCATCGTCATGGAAAAATAATTTTAAATTATGATGGTGTGATTTGTAAGGATAAATGTACCACATTAATTTAATAGTGATAGTAGGAACAAACGCGTCGGTGCATTATATTACACTAGGAACAACGATGAATAGACTCAGGTAGCCCCAGTGCGTTATATTACAGATGGTGCACCGCATAATATATAGTCGTTTAAAAAAAAGGAGAGAGATGACAGTGCAATTTGTAAGACTAAACATAGTGGAATGATTTAATGGAGTTGTTAGGAACAGGTGAGGCGGTGCGTTATATTACACTTGGAGCAACAATGAAAATACTGAACATAATCCAAAGTGTTATAATATATTGGTGCATTGTGTTAATTAGGTACCCCTGGTGTGTTATGTTACATAGGGCACATAACGAAACATATAGTCATTTTTTAAAAATCGGAGAGGGTCGACAATGCGATTTGTAAGGTTTAATGCACCATAATGATTTAACAGTGTTCTTAGGAACAAGCACGTCGGTGCGTTATATTACACTGAGAGCAATGATGAACATACTAGACAATCGAAAGTGTTATAATTTTTTGGTGCATTGTATTATTCAGGTAGCACCGATGTGTTATGTTACAAATGGTGCACTACACAACATATAATCGTTTAAAAAAAAGGAGAGGGCCAACAAGGCTTGGATCTAATTCAATAAGTGATTCCCCTACTTTATATGTCAAACACCCTATATATAATAAGTACACAAACTCATTAAATCTAAAATGTCTAAATTGAAAAACCCTAATTATGGAGTGGTAGAGAAAGTTAAGCTCTAATGTGGAATTTTGCAGGAAGAAGCAAGAGTTTAAGGTAGTATTGAATTATATATTATATATAATATATAATATATATATTAGTATTTTATTTTATTTTATTTATTTATTTTTATATATTTATTTATTTTTTCTGAATTTTAATTAAATTTAAATAGGAACAAAGATCATAAAAAAATTTACTAGTAACATATATAGTAATTTTTTTATTATACAGGGTTTTCAATTTTTCAATTTTTCAATTTTTAATTTTTTGAATTGTGAATAAATCTAATTGAAATTGCAAAATATTTTAATAGTAAAATTTAAGATTCTTGTTATCCAGGATTTTGTGTGAATCACCATACCTTTCAACTTTTGATCTTTTGGTGGACCCAAGATATTTTGCAGCTCTGATCTGATCTTCTCTTGCAAATAATCTCTCTTTTAATTAAATCTTAACAGAAATTGTAAAAATTTTATTAGTAAATAAACAATAAAATTTAAAACTTACTCTGTAGGGTTTTGAATGAATAACCATAACTTTTAGCTTCTGATTTTCTGAATAGTTATGTTGCTCCAAAGTATTATGGTGTTGCTGCACAATGCTCCTGGCATATCTTTCTTGCAAATCACTCCCTTGAAATTTTGGGTAAAATAATGAAATGGTGAATAAATTTTTACTATTTAAAAGACTTTATGAAATTAGATTTCGAAAAATCAATTGTTGCATGTTTTTTAAATTTAAAAAAAGAAAAAAAGAATCGTGTTTTTTTAATTCAATTTCTCTGCACATCTATGCGTTCAATGGTCAAGTGCATCGGTGTGTTTATATAAAAAGTGCACTGACGTTTTCGGGGCACCATATTTTTTCAATGCACCGACACGATTAATTTTTTTCATTTTTGAAATCCTGAAACGATACGATTATTTTTTTTAACACAACATTGTGGTATATATTTAAAAGAGCACCGAGACGGTTGAATTCATTTTTATTTCCCAAATTCCGGAAACCGTTGTGTACTGGTGTGTTTTTATGTGAAAGAGCACTAATATGATAACTTATTTTTTATTTTTTCGGTATGTCGAAATCCTGTATGGGTATAATTTTAATGCATCGATGTGCTTATTATTTAAACAAACTAGTGCATTTAATTCTGATTAGTGCACCGACGGGGTTTAAAAGCTAACTGAAATTTTATTTTCACATAAAATAACATATTAATCTCAAATTATCCTTTAGGATGCATCCACGTGAATTACAATAGTTCATAGTATACATTTTCCGCTTAAAGTTGCTTTGTTCTTGAAAAATGGTTTCAAAACTATATTGAAATTCATATTGTGGTTATATGGTTCTCGAGATTAATTTTAGATATTCACACAATATTTTATTTTTGTTTTTTCTCAAATACAGGGACAAAATCTCAATAATATCAAATGGCCAATTCTTCAAATTCTAGCTCATTCCATATTGTTGATCAAAGTCCTTCGTGGAGTTCTCCCTTTCCATCTCGAGTAAGTTCAAATTTTATTTATATTTCGATTATCTAATTGATTTTTTTTCAATCCATGTCAATTTGAATAAAATGTATGCAAATTATTTGCAGGATCCATATTCAAAACTAAGTTCAGATGCAGAAAATATTACTCTATATTATTTTAAAAAATGTTGGAAACTCTTATGAGGATCAACATATCACAAGCAATTGGTAGATGAAATTGAACAGCCTCTTCACCCTGCCAATTGGAACATGGCATCTTCTAGTCGCAATCTTGGATCAACGATGGTAATAATTGTTTGGTATACTAAAATTTCAACGAACCAATTTCATTTTTGTCCTTACTAATATCATTGATATTGTACTAATTCCATTCAATATTTTTGAAATTTGCACCGCACTACAATGTCAAATTGAGAGAAAGTTGCATTAAGAGAAAGCCTCAGAGAGGAAGCATACAAAGAATAGTTGAATCAACTACCTATTCAATTCCCACTACGTCTAGATTCACTAATTAGGAATGACTACAACAATAGTAGTTCTTCATCACAAGTTGGAAATGGACGCAATCAAATGGGGGTTGGTATGGATGATTACTTATGGGATACTACTGCCATGGAGGTAATGTTGTTAGATGAATTCCAAAACGATGAACTAGGGGATTATGCTTATATCAATGCTACCTTATTCGAAAGCCTGAAATATTCTTCCACCACCCCTCTCTTTGGACCTGGCAGAATGTCAAAGTCTACTCAGTTGGGGACAACGATGTTGTTGTACAACGTGAAAGAAAAGTTTGGCATGTCGAATGCATGTTTCTCGACAATATTGAGGTGGTTGACTTGCACAATTGATCAAGTTCCTTATATTTGGTCACACAATCAAATTTAAAAATGGTCGATTTTATGCATGTTAAATATTGACATTGTACAATTATATTCCACACTAATTGCAGAATTTTTAAAGATAAGGTTCTTTTGAGTGATAATTTCTTACCAGGTAGTTGTGAAGAGGCAAAGCAGTTGTTGAAAATGTTGGGTGTTGAGTACATATCATATCATGCATGCCTGAATGATTGTATTCTATATAGAGGAGAATATGCAGACAAAGAGATATGTCTGAAATGTGGGCATGATAGGTACTATAATTAAAAAAAAATGGGTAAATCACACGGTCCTCCACATAATATATTGAGGCACATGTGTATAATCCCAAGGATTCAAAGACTCTTTCATTGCAAAGAATTAGCTATGTTGCAGGGATACCATGCCTCACATAGAAGTGACTTAGGAGTTATGTGAATCTCAACAGATTCAATGGCCATGAAGCATATAGATGATACATGGCCTGAAAAATTCAAGGATGAAGTATGAAGTTTACGAATCAACATATCCATGGATGGCATCGACCAATATTCCCTCCAAAACACCAAATGTTTTGTTTGGCATGTAGTAGTGATCAATACTAATATCCCCCCATGGTTGCCTGTGAAGAATGAACATCTTATTTTGGCTCTCATGGTCCCTAGTAGAAGACAAGTGAATAATATGGATGTCTACTTACAACCATTGGTAGATGAATTTAAGTAATTATGGGAAGGGATACACGTGTACGATGTATCAAGGCCCATCACAAAAAAGAGGAGTTTTATGTTGTATGGCATATGTGCTTACACCATACATGATTATCCATGCTTAGGAGTTTTCTCTGGTAAATTACATTCCTAGTGATTTGTTTAGTAACAATATTGTTTCACATATTAATTTAATTCGTTGCAATTGTTCATATCTTCATGGTCGCTAACGTGTCAGCCTGTATACAATAATTTCATAGGTCTTATAACAAAAGGGTCTTGTGAGTATTGAAATATTTTACTAATTGAGGTAGATTAAATATCAATGAACTATCTAAGCAATATAAAAATATTTACCATAATTTTACAATCATAGTTTCAAGCATACTAAACTTTGTAATTTATAAAAATATCTTTGCATTTTTTTAAAAGTAATTCGTTTTACATGCAATTTCATATATAAAAGTTTGATATAAATTCACTAATACATAATCTATAATAAACATTATTTCATAAAAATAAACATCATGACGATAAGCATCTATCAAACATAAACATCATCTAATATACACATTCATATTCACTACCATCATCTAATTATATACACTTCTGGTAGCACATCTAAACGTCATTAGATAGAACACAAAAATAATAATATAACAAGGTATCATCATCGTGATCACATCTAACAAAACACAAATATTGTAATCTAACATCATCATGACACACATCTTCAAATTAATATAAATATCATGTCAAATAAATGCTATTACGTACACATCTATTTGCAAGCACATTAAATGAACATATCTAACATGACCTAACAATATACACATCAACACCAACATATGAATTCAGTATATAAACATGAACCAAAAAATGCACCATATATATATATACAAAGAAATCAAATAACTACATCATGAAGTCAAATAAGTGCAATCAAATATTTGATACAATAGATGTAGTAGTGCCTACAACCTGGTTTGTAGTAGAATACAATGGATGGTCAACTACTACCTGATCAAGTACATATGTCGAACTCAGCTGAGGTGGAGGACTAAGAGGTGGTAGGTCTACAGTAGAAGGACATGGTTGGTCTGCGGGATAAGGTGGTCAGTATGCTCTGTGAGGAGAAACATACGGCACATCCTTTGGCTCTGGAATCTCGACATCATCAGGCAAGAACGAGCAAGTGTACTATTAGAAGGATCATTCACACCCTGATGGCCATGATTCGATGGGGTGGCACCACTAGAATCATCATCATCACCATCCTCATGATCATCACCCTCATCATCATCATGACCACCCTCATCATCTGATGGATGTGATGATGCATGATGTTGTGCAACCCTCATTAGTACCAGTAAAGTACTAGCTCTTATGACATGCCGCATAAGAGGCATCAAATCCTACGGACAGGTCCTGTAGGGATCCACGAACATCAGATCTACACTGATATCTTGAGGTCTCGCAGGGTAGACTCCCTGCCAAAATAAAACTCTAGCCAATATATCATAGTAGTCCATTCGAGATCGCATAGCAGGCCTCCGTCCCTGGACGCCCACGCCCCCCTAAGGATGTGCCTCACCCTCACCGATCTCCTCATCTCCTCCATCTGGAGGTTGGGGAGGAGGCATGTCCCCATCATATGAGCTGATGTCTACAAAAAATATAGTACACAAAAACAATTATACAATTTCATTAAGCAATTTAATGAAACAAGTTAAATAATGTGCTAGAATGCATTTTATTCTAATTCATTAAAACAAGAAAATGAAACTAGATTAACTTAAAGAAGACACTAATATTACCTCTATCATCTAGAGGCTCATTTGTTGTGAAGAAGATGTCGGGACACCCTCTCCAATAAATCCTTGTGTAAGGATACCCCAACATGACAAATGCATAGTCATCCACAGTGGCCAGTAGCTCTAGTGCCTTGTTTGAAATCGTGGCCAAAAACTCCGGCATGCCCCTCTTGGGCATCATCTGCCTCCACATGTGCATTTGAGCCTCAGTGATTGGCCTAGGATGGTGATGATCAAATGTAGGTCTCGTCTCTAGAAACCTCTCAAAAAATAAACAAAAAATCTCAGAAGCAAAAAGAAATGTCTCCCTCCCCTATCTCGATGATGCACAACATCTATCTAAAGTCATGCAAAATTGCCTCAAAAAATGGCAAACCATCTAATGAAACATGGCACCTGAATCATGAATCAAGAACCAACATAACACAAAAGAGGGCAACTAATGCACTTCCCATCACCAAAATAATGTGAAATGGTGTTGATTAATAATGAGAGATACCTAGCCTCCTTTGTAGTAAAAGAAGAAATTTGTAGTTGTCCCCCAGAAACCTAAAAGTATGATGGATGAACCGCATGAGGCCCGACATACCTCAAAGTGTATGCAAGATCACTCTTAGCTGCAACACCATGGGGGACATCAGGGAACTAGGGAAAATGCTCCCCTCTCCTGGATAGGTCAATGATAAAGTATATATCCTCCTCAATGGTCCTATACCACAACTCAGGATTGACATGGAAAGCTTCTTGCTGGACATTCCATTAGCAGATTAGATGTCCCAATAAGACCGAGTGTGCCTTTAGGGATGTACCATCCTCCTAGTGCTTGAGGAACCTGCATTCCTCAAGAGCACTCGGGTCACTGCAGTAATAGGGCAAGGGTATAAATCTCTCTCCCTCTCTATCCGACCATGGTCGGACCATATTGTATGGGTCCACCTCCTACTCCTTCTCATGTTTTTTCTCCCTCTGTTGACGTCTCTGCTACATGATTGACATATAAAATATATTAGACTCATACATAAAATACATCTTTTTTTATTAAATATAACATGTATTTATAACTATGGAAACATAAATTTCAATCTAAAAAAAAATGACAGTGCACTCAAAACACAGTCATGCACCAGTGTTGGTGCACTTTCAACTATAACGACATTGATAATGGTGCGCACATATGTATGAAGCACCGTCGGTGTTTGAGAAATTTAACTTTTCATAGTAGTGTGACATACTTGTGCACTGTTGCTGTTATAGACATTTTTGGGAACTGCAACCCCAATCATACATGTCCATAAACCAAAGGCTTATAAGTCCCTAAAAGTGTTGCTTCACACCCTAAAGGAACAAGGTCAGCTGATTACATCATCTCCCAGAAGTTCCCCATGGAAAACTACTCAGAACTGGTCAAAACTGGACCATACAAGCTGCTCAGTGCTAAGGGTGTGATGCATCTCACCTACTGTTGTGGGATAAACTCCCCTAGGGTCTTGGGTGAATACCCTAGCAGACTAAAGTTTATCTATGCAAATAAACACACATTCCATGCAATCATAATGCTACTATAAGCAAACTCTATGATAGGGGGCGTACCTGAGGTCCTACGTTTGAGAAGATCCTTCCAGGGTCCAAACCCTTCTTGGAGTTCCTTTGCTCCTTTGACCTGCAAAACAATCAATTCAAGAAAGTACAGAAGTATATGGACTAAACATCATAAAGAAACCATCTTCATATTACAAGGAAAGGTAGTCAGTTATACAATTAAACAAACGTTCACATATGAATCATAATATGAATATCATAACATGAATATCATAACATGAAGAAAATTTATATCAGGAACAAAGACATGTGTTTCTTTTATTATAGACAAATAAAATACAGAAAAGGAACAATTTCACCTGAGTCGTCCTTTCGCAGGCTCCAAGCGGAACCGTCTCTCGGATTCGTCCAGTTTCAAGCCTTTAACAAACTCCTTCCATGACTTACTCAATGATCTCTCAAGTAGTATGAAATCATCAACACACACAAGGAAACAAGGGTTTCCTGTAGGATGGGGGAAGTGCAGGAGGCACAAGGATCTTTAGACCTGGTCAGGGAAATCTCATCATAGCAATATTTCTCTCTCTTCTCTCCTCCCTTTGGCCTTCCCATAGAAGCCTTTTTATACTTCTCCCAAAGTAGTTTTTTAGTTGGGAATTCGTTGGGAACAATTGAGCCACGGGAACTAACAGGTAATCAACAGGTAAAACCTGTGATCTCTGCCCGAAATTAAGGAGATTTATTTTTTTTAAGTGTTTTTATACATATACGCGGGTTGGGTATACACAGACCTGTGTATACACGCATTTAGCTCAGGGCAATGTCGTGTATATGGAAAAAACACTGTTTTTTTAAATTTGGGACCAGGTCTGGAAGGAGGGGTTGCCCTAGGCCATGAGTGTAGCATCACAAACCTCAAGAGTAAGATTTGGAGCTATAACAAATGCCCCCTAATATATGAGGTCAGAAGGGGTACATGATGGCCGAAATGTATTAAGGAAGTTCATGGAAAGGAAATCTGTCGAAAAATGAGAAGGAATGCACCAGAATTCAGCCTGCCAAGCCACAAAAGGAGATCAGAAAGAAACATTGTCTGAGGCAGGCATACCCATGCTCAGAGAAAATACAGCATGTCCGCATATCAAGTAAAAGTGGATCCACCAAGTATACAAGTATAAATGATTGGAAAATACATAATGGAATATCTAATCATGATAACAAGTACATGTCTGAATGTCACATATAAGAATGTCAATGATGCTAAAAGATGAAGTGGATCACTGATATCAAAGACTGATCCCAAAAAGTACCAAATGAACATGATGTAATAAGATGGTACTACACTACAAACTCAGGTTCCAGCATATAAAATGTTGTCATGAATGACTGCAACATATAAGGTGAAGTGGTATCTACTAGCAGCAACAGGAGCAACTGTCAAGTGAACTAACGAATGCTGATACAACCGGAGGTCTTCACCGACCACCGTGGTACATTTCTACAACATGGGAATAAATGACCTGAAGTCGACCATGTGAGAAATCGTTTGATTACCGGTCATTGATGTATACCGTTAACAAACACGAGACTATTCACCGATGATGATAATGAGCGTCAAGGTACCCAGTACAATCCAACACGTGTGAATAGATGGGCTGGACTCGAACACTTGTAAGAATCTATCAATCATGAGACAATGGTGGTTTCCCACTGTTGATAGCGAAGGATCTGCCACTAATGACTGCAAACCCCAAGGTACTGCCAAATGAACTCTAGATCTTTGCCCCAGAGCAATGAGTCGAAGTCGATAGGGAAATATCCGCTAGAAGGAAGGCATTAAGGCATCCTCCATCAATCTAGCACGAGTGTAACCCGTAGGCCAATAATGTGGAAGGAATCAGACGAAAAGATGCAGTAACCCAACCGAAGTACGTTTACGGCGTACACAAGATGTGGCTAGCGCACGGCAGAAACCCTCTGAACCAACCAATAATGAAAGCTGACACAGAGGCAAGGTATCCACCAATAGGGTCAAATGGAAACCAAGGTACTGCAC
>APFE030038614.1:147790-161623 GCA_000404065.3 Pinus taeda
CATCCATGGTGTTTTAGGAACTGCCCAACAACCTGTTTCACTATGGAGCTCATGAGAGTTCGTTCTAATCTTCGCTATATTAATTTTCTTCTTTGAGCTAGTTAAAATAGAGAGATACTTTTGATCTTCTAGGGTGGGGTTAATGACCTTCTTATAATAACTTAATTTTCTTTTAGCTGCTAAATCTTTTTCACACCACATTTTTTCTTCGAACTTAGAAGTAACAATATTTTTAATGTTATTAATGTTTTGCAATGCATCATTCTCGTTGATCTCCCAATAGTTTAACCAGGCCCTCGTGTCTTTATACCACCCCCGTTTGAGCCTTAGGTGGTTTTGGCTGGAATTTAAAGCTAGCTTAGGAAGTCTATGATCTCCTATGTTATTGAGTTTGTGCTTGTACATCAAAAGCCTAATCATAGCTAGGCTCTCGACAGGGGCAAGACCTACTGCTATAAGGAGAATATGATAGGGTGTATTGCTTTTAATTTTCAGGTTATACATTATAAACGTTTCTCGATTTGCTCAATCTTTCTCCAGGATTCTCTAGAGATGTTGCAACCCCAAACCTCACATCCATATAGGATAACAGGAGTGACTAAAGTTTCAAAGAGGAACTTATTTTTATCCCACATTACAAGGTTTGCCATTTTACAATTATTTTCAAGACCAAACTAAGCTTTCCACCCCCATTAATCCTTTTCTCGATGCTATGGTTCCAATTGAACAACCCCAAGCCTACTTATTTTTTAATTTAATTTATTACTAATTTACACTCTTAAATTATATAAATTTTTATATTTATAACAATTATAATAAAAGTGTAATATTTCAATAAATATAAAAATTAAATATATAAGAAATGTTTATTATTTATTTATTTATTTATATTATACATATTTAAACTATCTAATTTTTTCCAGGAATTTTATAAATTTTAATATATTTCTAAAACAATTATATTAGAAATTTAATACTTTCAAAATATATATTATATATATATAATATATATAATAATATATTACTATTATATATCACTCTATCTATCTATCAATGCCTATATATATATATAATTTCTTATTTATAATGGTACACACTTAAATTATATAAATTTATGTCTTTTAGATAATTATAATAGAGTTATAATAAGTCTATAAATTCCAATCATATTTATAAATTATAATAGGTGTACAATATTACATAATATTAAAAATATATATGTATATTATAAAAGTATTTAAATTTTTAATTTTGTTATATATCTATTACATGATTACAATTATTCTTAATCAACATTTACATATGAATGAGTTACAACAATTTTTGGCATTGTTACAACGTTTAACTAACAAAATTGATTAAATTTAAAGTTTGTTGAAATTTATTCTTAGGCAAATTTATTGGATGAAGTATGCAAATTTATTGAAATTTGTTTCAGAGTTAGTTATGAAATCACAAGAAATTCAAAGAGGTTCGTTAAAAAAAACAACTTATAGGCTAAACTCACTCACCTAAAAAAAATTCACCTTACCTACATTACGGAATGTTGTCTCTGAATGCCAAACTTGACAATAGCATTGAGAGGACGCTAAGAATTGTGTTGTGTTAATTTACGTTGAACATATTTTTTTAATAATAATTTTATTTCGATTTATTTATATTATCTTCATAAATTTTGATATGTTATTTTTTTAGTTATATCATACAAACTTAATTGATATAAATGTATATATTTATACACAATTATAATAGAAATGTAAATATTTCAATAAATATGAAAGTTATATATATAAAAGGAAACATAACTTAAATTAAAAAAAATAGTTTAATTTTTAAAATTTGTTCGTGTTAATTTTTAATTATATCATACATTTTAAATCATATATTTGTAAATAGAAATGAAATTTGTATAAAATATAAAAGTTATATGATGATGATGATGATGGTTAATGTCTTCTGAGACCAAACTTTGGTGGCCTAAAGAAATGAATTATTTAGTTTGATTTAAGATTTTATTCCTATGCTCAGAAAGCTTGGAGAGAAGCCTCCCGAGCTCACTGTAATTTTGACAACGTAAAAGGATAGGAAGGTTAGTATTGCAAAAAATATTTTGGAACTGAGATCTAATGTGGTTGTATGCAGGGAACTCTAAGAGGAAGTCATTTTCATCCTCAATGTTCGTATTCTCACAAAGATGGCAGAACTTTTCCATCCATGGTGTTTTAGGAATTGTCCAATCACCCGTTTCACTATGGAGCTCATGAGAGTTCATTATAATCTTGGCTATATTAATTTTCTTCTTTGAACTAGTTAAAACAGAGAGATACTTTTGATCTTCTAGGGTGGGGTTGATGACCTCCTTATAATATCTTAATTTTCTTTTAGTTGCTAAATATTTCTCACACCACATTTTTTCTTT
Source organism: Pinus taeda (assembly GCA_000404065.3). Taxonomy (NCBI): domain Eukaryota; kingdom Viridiplantae; phylum Streptophyta; class Pinopsida; order Pinales; family Pinaceae; genus Pinus; species Pinus taeda. The sequence continues at coordinate 150,210 of APFE030038614.1, forward strand.
GAACTTAGAAGTAACAATATTTTTAACATTATCAATGTTTTGCAATGCAACATTCTCGTCGATCTCCCAATGGTTTAACCAGGCCCTAGTGTCTTTATACCAACCTCATTTGAGCCTTAGGTGGTTTTGGTTGGAATTTAAATCTAGCTTAGGAAGTTTATGGTCTCCTATGTTATTGAGTTTGTGCTTGTACAACAAAAGCCTAGTCATATATAGGCTCTTGACAGGGGAAATACCCACTTCTATAAGGAGAATAAGATAGGGTGTGTTGCTTTTAATTTTGAGGTTATACGTTATAAAACCCTTCTAGATTTTCTCAATCTTTCTCCAGGATTCTCTAGAGATGCTACAACCCCAAATCTCACATCCATATAAGATAACCAAAGTGACTAAAGTTTGAAAGAGGAACTTCTTTCTATCCCACATTACGAGGTTTGTTGTTTTACAATTATTTTCAAGACAAAAATAAGCTTTTCATCCCCCATTAATACTTTTCTCAATGCTATAGTTCCAGTTGAGCTTGTGATGAATATCAATTCCTAGGTACTTGTAGGAAGACAATTCCTCCAAGTTGCTATTGTCATACATAAAGTTAATGTAAGTGTCCTTCTTGGATTTGATAATCATAACTTTTGTTTTGTCAATGTTAACAATCATACCCATGGTAGAGTAGAAATCCTTAAGTAGTATAAGTTGCTTATCAAGATCAGATGGGCACCTTGTGAGAAGAACAATATCGTTAGTGTAGAGAAGAAGGATGATGACTATCCTAGCTAAGATCGTGCCAGCACATCCTGCTTCCTGTAAACAACCTTCTATCTTGTCGATGTAAATTCCAAATAGGGTAGGGAAGAGGGGGAAACCTGTATTACACATAATATCTTTCGACCACCCCTCATTGCTCTTTAACTTGGCAATTACATTCTCATATAACCTTAGAGCGGCAAATCTCAACTCAAAAGGAACCTTTAGCTCTCCTACTTTGTTCAAAGGTTGTTTCTAGGAACCGTATTGAAAGCCTGTATAAAGTTCACAAAGCAACAAAAGAGATTGGATTTATCATTGTGGCATTCATCCACAATGATCCTAGGCGTAATGAGCTAGTTTGTTGTTTAGTGCTGCTTTCTAAAACCCGCTTTGCCTTTATCCCGCTTACCTTCACTTTCAAGCCATATGCTCAACTTCCTTTCCAAAATACTATATAACTTGGCTAGGAGAGGGTTGATCATAATTGTCCGATAATTAGAGGGGTTATTTGTACTCCACTTTTAAAAATAGGGATAATGAGGCTTTGAGTCCATGATTTAGGGAACCATTGCTTGACTGCTTGATTGGAAAGCTTGTGAATATGGGGGATAAGGACAGGACCTCCAATTTTTAAGGTTTCCGCTTGGTAACCTTCAATGTCCTTAGCTTTCCCATTAGCCAAGCGATTAACCCCAAAATCAATGTCTTCTAATGAGAAAAAATCTTTCTTTGTGAGCAGGGTTTCAAAGTTATCCATGACATTTGGAGATTCATAAAGATTTTAAAATAGGAATTTCAGTTGTGTAAAGCAATTTTATTATTATCTTTAGTTTTCCCAGTTAGAATCCGCCTCTAGAATTTCTTAGGAGCTACCTTACAGAGGTGTAAGAGATTCTCTTGTCTTTTACGAATATACTGCCTTTTTTCCTTTTAGTTAGGGTTTTGTATATTTTTATCTTGCCAATTTTAAGAGATTCATCAATAACTTCCTTAATTGCTCTCCTCGCACTTTTACAATCTTTGTCATACCATGGGTTGGTTTTGCTATTTATTTTGTTACTTGAAACTTCAATTGAGAACTTGTTAATAGAATATGAGAGGGTTTTAGTAAAATTATGATAGAGATCTTCTATGTTGTCTATACTAGATAAAGGAAGCAAATTAGATTTTAATTCATTTAGAAATAGATCTTTTTTATTTCTATAAAAGATTAACTTCTTTTGGCTATAAGGATTATCTTCTATGGGATCTCTATGCATGACAAAATTGAGAGTTATAAGTAAAGGCCTATGATCAGAGTTAGACTTGTGGTCATTTAAGATGTCAAAATTTGTTATTTCATTGTATAAAGGGAGATTGGAGATAACATAATCTACCACGCTACTACCAAGCCCATGGATGCAGGTCATCTGGCTAGAATTGGGCCACTTCTTTAGACCATTGCAAATTATGAGATCTTGAGCACTACAAAGCTTAACTAGCTCTAACCCACACAAATTCTCCCCGAGGTCTTCAAAGCTCCTTTTGTACCAGCTAGCCAAAGGAAGGTCTTCATATAATCAAAGAGGATTAGGGTTAGAATGATTTCTTAGAAGAATAGCTTGGTTGCTTGAATTTTGAGCATTAAAGTTACCCATTAAAAGGATATTACCTTCATTCCTTAGGCTAGAAATATCATTCTCTAAACCATTGTAAGGACTATTTTTATCTAGATTCTTTTTCTTATAGAAGTTAGAATTGATGGGGGGGAATAAGAGATTGCTATGTAGGTCTTTTTATCATAAATGTCAGTAATTTCTATCCAACTATATTGGTTGTAAGGGTCGTTTTTATAAATCCTAGCATGGGGAGAGATGTTCTTCTTAATGTAACAAGCTATACCCCCAATTACTCTACGGGAGGATTGCTTATTCTAGGTAGACCATAATGTAAAGCCATCTATGTTAGGGACCTTAGATTCTTCGTGCTCCCAAGTTTCAACAAGAAAAATAATATAAACATCATTCGAGTTCCAACTTAGCTTGGGGCCTTTGTTCCATGGAAAGCCTTGACAATTCCAAGAAATAATCTAGAGCATGTTGAATTGCTATTTATTATTATATTTTTGGTTTCTATCTTGAATAACGACTTTTCTATTTCTGATTATTGCCCATTTCCTTCCTTCCTAGCTTCCTTTACCTTTTGAACCTCCTTTCTCAATTCTTCTTGATCTTCTGCATAGAGATCTTCATTTATAAATATTCTCATTCCTTTTAGACTTGAGGTTTTACTAAGTATGTCATACTTATGGTTAATAGAGCTCACCTTTATTCGGTTCAACCTTCCTTTATTCTCAATTAGTTTCCCCAACCTTGTTTCTTCTCTAAGACACGTTGTTTCAATTTGTAATCCGTTATGTAATTCTATCTGGGCTATGGCTAAAGTATCCTCGTCTACCTCCTATTTCAAACCGAATATTATAAGGTTCAAGGACCTTTTGTTACGCTCATGGTCTAATTCTATCAATTTTTTCATTTCATATTTAATTGGTTTGATATCTAATTTACCTGCCACACTATTTAGGGTGAGACAGCTATTAACTTTTTCTTCTAGCTCTTTAATCATGTCCTTCATTCTAAGACTCTCTAAAGTATCAACATCTACTTGCTGGGATGTTTGGTTCATATCTTGGTTTTGTTTTTCTATAACCTACAACCTAGTCTCCATTACCTCCATCTTATTCTCCAATAGTTCTATTTTATTTTCTATTTGTTTTTGGATCTTGCCTTCAAGAGATGTGAATTTATTTTCCAGCATGGCTGCTAACTCTGTTTGTAGCTTGACTTCTCTTTCTTGTCTACATTTCTCTAAAGACTCTATATACTTGTAGAGGCTCTGTAGAGTAATTGTGCTAGGTCTACCTTTGGTATTGGTAATTGTGGTGAATTATTCATACTTGAAAATATATGAGCAGATATGTATTAGAAAAATATAAGGAATGTGTGCACCTGATATCAACAAGCTAGACCGTAGACACACGTGCCCCAGATTGTTTTTCTATTACCCCAAGAGATCGTGAATTATTACCACAGAGAGATCATAAATTATGACCACAGAGAGATCGTAAATTATTACCGTAGAAATCGAAAACAATCACCCTAAATTTTTATCTCTCTATATATAATATAGATTATATAATTAATATTAAATTTATATAACTTTAATGCTATTTATTTTGATAGTAAATCACTTAATTATATAAATTTATATATTTATTAATAACAATTATAGTAGAAGTGTTAATATTTTATAAATATAAGTTAGGTATATAAAAAGACATATGATAATTAAAAAATAGTTTAATTTTAAATTTTTCTATTTATATTTTATGTGTTTATACCAACATTGCATTAATTATGATATTTTAATTTTTAAAATTTCTTATATATTATTTTATCATATTCATACACATTTAAGATTATAATTTAGTTCCTATACGTTAATTTTTATTTATAGGATACACACTTAAATTATAATTTTAATATTATATTTAATTTTTATTTATACTCTACACACATATCATCATTATATATTATAACTATTATATATATAATATTATATACTATATATATATATAAAATTAATATAGTTATTATAATTATACTATATGATAATTTTTTATTTACCACATACATTAAATTATAAATTTACAATTTATAAATAATTTAAGTAGAAGTATAATATTTAAGTAATATATAAAAGTTAATAAGAGAGAGAGAGAACTCGAAAACAATTGTAAGTTAGTCGATTTATACATTTGGAGTAAAAGAAGGTTCCTCTTTGAGACTCTCGTCACCCCTATTATCTTATACAGATGTGAAGTTTGGGGGTTTAGTATATCTAAGGAGTCGTGGAGAAAGATTGAGATGATCCAAAAGAAATTCATGACCTATAACCTCAAGATCAAGGTAAATACTCCCTATCTATCCTCTTGATCAAAGTTGACCTGTCCCCCATTGAAAATGAAGCTATGTTTAGATATTTGATGTATAAGAAGAGGCTTCATAATATGGAATCCAAGAGGCTCCCAAAAATTGCAGCTAACGCGAGTGGCATCAAGATACTCAGTGTTGGCTCAACATTTGGGGGATTAAGGAGAAGATCATCATGCGAAGAAAGGATAATATCAAAGATACTATTACCTCCAGTTTTAAGGACAATATGTGGGATGCTAAGGAGATGGATGATAAAGGAAGCTATGGTACTATAAGGAGGTGATCAAGCCCACCCTTGATAACCATAATTATCTCTCTATGTTGACTAGCACTAAGAAGAAATTGAACATCGTTAGGATTAGAACTAACTCTCATGAGATCTGAAGTGAGACCAGGCAGTGGTCTACTCCTAAGAGTCCCTGGAATGATATAATTTATCAGATGTGTGTTACTAAGAAGGTTGAATATGAAAAGCATTTCCTTTTAGACTGCCCAAATCTTGCCCACATCCGCTCTCAATTCCCTATCATCAGTCATGCCTCCAATATTCTTGACTCATTAAGCCAACCCAAATATATCGATCTTGGAATGATTTTTTCCCTGCACCTTGATCACAGAAACAAGATTTCGAAGAATTTCAATTAGAATATATTTTCTTAAGGTCTAATAGACCACATTGGTCTTAGTAGACAATAATCATCATCATCGTCATCATCATCATCATAAAAAAATTACAAAAATTATTAGCATTATCGAGTTTAGGCTTCTATGATCCATATTTAGATTAAAAAAAAAAATCAGAATCAATCACATCAAGAATATTTGCTGACATGTTTCGAACCAACCAATGTGGTTCATCATTAGGGAAAGATGAATAAAAGATGAAGAATCAGAGCTGGCAACGAGTTAAATAGGTAGACCTATGATTCCAACGGCTTAAAAAAACAACAATATGGAAACGACCAGTTTTGACAAGGTCAAAAAAGAGGAAAATAACTAATAAACAATTTTAAAATCTATTATTATTTATTTTCCTCTTTTTTGACCCTATTAAAACTAGTTGTTCCATATAGGTTTTTTTTTTTAGTCGTTGGAATGACTAGTCTACCTATTTAACCCATTGTCAGGCCTGATTCTTCATCTTGCCCTGACGATGAACCACACTGGTTGGTTCAAAATATGTCGGAAAATATTCTTGATGTGATTGATTCTGAATTTTTGTTTATATTCTAAGCACTGATCCTTCAACAATAGTCCAATCTTATGTAGTATGCCAACAAGGGGGAGGATGAAAATACTAAAGATATTAAAAATGAAGTTGACTCTACCTTCTAATAAGAGAGAACCTACATGGTAGAAGAACAAGGAACATAACAATAGAGATAATAGTGCATAAAACAAAATAATATGACAGGATACTATGCTAGCTTGGTGTAGCTCCAGATTGGTTAAGGGAAAGGATGACAACCTTGGGACAAAAATTCATCTACAATACTAGGTAAGGATCAAAATTTTTCAATACCCATATCGCACAAACACCCACATAGTAAGGCATCAAACTTGCAACAATTACTTGATGAAATATACAAAAGAAAACGTTAGTGTTAAACCTCACAAAATATGCTTATCACATCAACCCAAATGAACCTAGGGACTTGCATCTCGAAGCCAATTTCTAGATTAGAAAAGCTTGGGTAATCCCTCATAATGTAATACAAATAAAAATATATTTTGGTTCAAAATGGAAGCATTAGAGCTTGAAATAATGAAATAGATTCATTCTCTAATTTCATGCACACTAATAAGAATAGTTGTATTCGTGCAAGAATATTTTTCTCTCTTCTATGCATTGAGCACAACATTTTCATCTTGATGAGAACTTATATGATGCATGCTTGCCCTCATAATGTCCTAAATTTCATTTATGGGTAACAATTGTAGCCACTATTCTATTAATTATATAACATGTTTCAAGTGCTCAAATACGGATGGAGAAAGGAAAGTAACTAAACATTTGGATTTCCATTGTTATACCCAAAATCCTTGAAATATTTGACATATATACATTCTTTCGTAATAATTATTGCTAGTGCTTGCCATCAATGGGCGTACATGTAAGTGCATTGCATGGAATCACTCCAAAGCGCTCCAAAAGATTTCAATGCAAACTTATCCCCCTTTAATCTGTGCTTGTCAACATTCAATTACAATGTTGAATGTACCCTTTGTATGAAATAATTAAGACCCACTATGGATATGGGATACCCGCATCATTGGTAGAAATTCAATCCATGGAGTTGTATGTGGAATTGTAGCAATGTACTAGCACCGTAACTGTATATATGAGTCCTTAACTCGAATGTCAGAGAAGAGCATTCAACAAAGTACCCATGCTATTGGTAGAAGTTCAATCCATGGAGATGTATATAAAGTTGTATCAATGCACATGCATTGCAGGGATCAAATTCGAGAATAACTAAAAGTGGATATGGGCCCTCCACCAAAATGCCAGACTGGGGCATTCAGAATAACTATTTCATCCAAAATGTACTGAATTTTTTAGCACCTAATACCCAGTGATAATGATGCATAACTACACATGAATGTTTCTGTGAACACGTAATATTGTAATAACCAACATGCCTCATTCTATCCAAATCCTAGATATAATCCTATAGGTGTAATGTTTTTGGAGGTAAAGGGATCCTACTATCAATTTTTTTGGACACGAACTGAACAAAAATGAACCTTTTGAATGCCTCCATTAATGCAACATAAATTCTCTAGCTTGAAAATTCTAGGTCCTCTCGAACAAATTTAACGTGAATGCTTAAACATTAGGATAGTAACTTTCTAACCTCATGAGAAGATTATGTAGAATCTTCTTCCTGTGATGCTTACAACAATTACTTAGAATATTCTTCTTGTGATGCTTACATCCTCATGCTTTTCATTAAAGGAATCATTCCCGAATTAGTTGTAATTGATTCCAAAAGGTATATCATCTACAAATAGGCACCTTCATATATTCGATAGACTTCGGAGTTATGTTGCTCAAACTTACCATTCAATAGGGGCATGTGGTTTAGTACATCACACCAACCATGAACTTTAGCCATTGAATGTAAGCATGCATTTAGCTATCAAATTGTGTTTCAAATCAAAGGAATCAATTTGGAGGGCCAAAATCAAGGCTTGAGATAAAATGTAAGCTACCTGCCAAAGTGTATGCCTTGGATTTTAAGGAACAATGGTTCAAATTTTACTAGAGAGGAATTCTTCAAATCTACCAATTGTTACTCTGGATGAACCAGGTATTTTATGTATATTTCATAGGCATTCTTGAGAGGAAGAACTTAGAATGTGAGTTATATTTACAAAATTATTTCCTGCTTAAGCTCACAATATGGAATCCTCATCCTGCGTAAGCTCACAAGATGGAATCCTCGTTCTTTTATGGAGGATGGTATTTTTAGGCATTTATCTCTACTATGTAGAATGAAATTAAAAGGTTTGAAGAATTGTGGGCCTATAATGACTACAAATTCAAGGTTGAGTTGTTTGTCTGAGCAGAGATCATGTCCCATTAGAGGCTATCTATGAGCATTACTAAAATGCTTCACATTCTGAGAACAATGGGTAATGGAATAGAAAAAACTATTAGAGCATTTCAAAGCCTTTTTTGATACTTGAAGTGACCATGATATGAATCCCCAAATGAGAAGGAATGAACTTACATAAGAATTGAAGAGAAGGGAACCCAACTCAATTCCAAATCTCACATCTATATTCAGGGCTCACCTTTACACTATCTTTGAATGCATCTTGAAATACATTGGATATGACTTGGATTTAGATTTTCCTTTCTATGCTATCAAATTTTGAATTAGAAGATCATTGGTCCAATAAATGTAGAAAGTGAACATGAACAATTGGAGTAAATTGAATCAATCATGGGCTATCATAAAAAAAATGCACAAAACCATTTGAAATTTATGATTTCAGAGAAATTACATAATAATGACATGGATGACTTTATTGCACTAGGGTGTACAATTCCATCAATTTGGGGGTGTTGTTGAACCTCATAAATGTCTTGGTTTTCTCATCTTCCGCTGGCATTTTCATGAGTATAAAAAACCTAACACATCCAATTTTCTAGATTTCTTAAGCACCTTATTATAGAAATTTGGCTTTAAATAAGTAATCCGTTGCAAATTAATGTGTTTGATAGTCTCTATGAAGCTTTTGAATTAAATGTATTAGTTCTCACAAATTATGATATGTTGAAGGTTACTAGTGTTCACCAACATTTTGTGTAGAATTAACACCTAGCACAAAATTCCTTACAGAGAATGATTAAAGACGTTTGCATAATATCTAGAATCACTTCCTTAGGGTAGCTGAAAAAATCTTCTTAATTCTACAACATGCCAATTCTAGGGTGGAATTCCAAAACAATAGTTAAGTTGACACATGGCACCCAGATTATAGGGAAACACAGTCCCCACAATATCAACTCACCAGCTAAAAGTATAATCTATTAATTCCAGTAGTTTTTAGTTTGCATTTCCAAGGAATTGTTAGGTTATTCTTCAAAATATGGTTTTAGGAAGTTGTTAGTTTATACCTGGGAATTCCATTCAAGAAGTTATTAGTTTATACTTGGGAATTTAGTTTAGGAAGTTGTCAGGGTATTTTTGGGATTTTGTTGGAATACATAAATAGAAAATCATTTGCTAGCATTAAAGATAATATAAGGTAATTTTATTAACTCCCATGAATTACCAAAAGGGTAGGTCAATGAGATGAAAAGGTATAATCAGTGGTGACAGACTATGGGGGTTCCATAGAAACTCCTACAAGATAATCTCTAATAGGTCAAACATAAAATAACATAAACTAAAATATTGAATATGGCCCTAAAAATAACAAGATAAAATTATACGCATCACCAAAAGCAGGAGAGGAATGAGAGGGGGAAGGGGGAATCCATCCACCTATAACAGAGATAGAGGTGGACATCAAGGAGGAAGAGAATGGAAATTTCCCTGTAGGGTCAATAATAATGGAAAATAATCCAATACACTATATGAGAATGTCCTTAAGAGGGATTCCAGGTTTGAGAGGTTCAAACAATAAAACCCTACAAGGAAAAATATAATGATCTACAGATAATCTACTAACAATCTAGACCACCAGAAAGAACCTGGCGATGACAGACCCTAGGGGGTGGGGTGTAGGAGAAAATATTATGTACTCACTATTAAGATCAGGAACTCAAATTCCTCAAGAGTCATGGGGGTCATTCTACTAGTTGAATAGGGAGAGGAGGTCCATGGTTTCACAAATCTAATGCCATAAGTATACTAGGTCTTTTCCTGTCACCTACCGCCACTAGTAGAACTACAGGAGGGACAGAAGGAAATAAGTGATATACCCAATGGAATTTGTTAGAGGAAGCCCTCATAAGATATTAAGTTCATTCCCTAACAACTCCAAGAGCTAGGCATCTTCAGTCTAAATGGAGGAATTAAGAGGTCACGGAACCCCTCAATTCCCAATAAAGGTAGACAAACCTACCTCTAACCTCATAGTAAAAGGGACATCAGAAATCTTGATGTCTCTGCCAAATAACAAGCATAAATATAGATGATTAACATAAAAATTGTCCTTCAAGGCAGAATCATAGAATCACTTGCTCAATAAAAAATTAACAATATATATAAAGCCTTGAAAACATGTGTTCTAGATTGGAAATTACCACTTGGTACTTGTTCCTAGTCCATTCATAGTTTTAGGATGAATCAAAACAAAAAATTGAAAATTCTTATGCCAAATGTTGCAAAGAACCAAAGACCATTTCCCGAGTGCGAAAAAGGGAGTACAATGTATTTTTGTGTTTCTTTTTTGTGACAATACTTTCCAACAATGACTTGTCTATAATGTTGAGCCATGTTGTTTACGGGATAGTCTCCTTCCACCCTTTGGTCATAACAACATCATACTAACACTGAATGAATTAAATAGGCCAACGATCATTGCAACACCATATTAGAAACATAGTGTGAATAAAAAGGATCTTTTGGAAAATGTATCATATAAGATGGCTTGATTTTCTATCGTGTACATGCTAGGGTGCCTTATATGTTCTCCCATTCTATATCCAACTAAATACAAGAACTAATATATAGTGGTGTTCCAAGGCTCAAAAATTAAAAGTCGTAACTAGTGTTGGCTTAGTAGATAGAGATGTTAACCCTGATTATGGAAGGCAATCATTATGTATAACTCTGCAAATAAGTTTTCTAAAGCCATTGTTTTCCTCTATCAAAGAAACTACAGTAGTAAAAGCCCCAGTGTGTAAGGTGTTAGTGTCGGTCTTGAGCCCTCCATCGGTGATCAAAAGCTCTTTGCATATGCATAGGTAGGTGTCTCATCAGTATCAGTTTTGCATCCCGTTAGGCATGCCATAACACTGATGGAGGAGTTGGTCTTTGTTCCCTTATTGGCTTTGCTGGATTAGGTCATATCATTTGAATGAGCTTGTGTTACACTTGTTTTATTTTTGTCTTGAAATCCCAAGTCTAGGTCTAGGGTTTTGGTAAAAATCACCGCAAGGTCATGAGTCAAAGGTCTAATAGTCCCCAGCAAGCCGGAAGGAGGTATGTAAATATGTTCCATTGATATTTT